>JAYKKM010000102.1:827500-1082500 GCA_035772405.1 Chrysogorgia sp. JL179-B06 | reverse complement strand
CTACTGATCTATGGGAACAGTGAATGGAGCGTTCTCATAGCCGTACGCAGGATTATTTTGCCAGGGGGGCAGTAAGACCAATCCTGTGACGTTTGTGACGAACCTCTCTAGGGGGGCATGCATCCCAGAAAAATTTGAAGTTGAAAAGCTCCAGGAGTGCATTTCCGGCGATTTCTGCGAGGAACATTCTAAAAAAATTATCTATAAGATCTGGTAATATTTAGACTTTTTTAAGATAAACAAGCCCATTGTTAACGAAATTAAGTTTCATGTATTCCCATACGCTAACAGTCGCACCAAATGCATCTGGGGTTGTTTATTTCGTTGCCCTACATCAACAAAACAGAACGCCATTTGTTTGGTATGTTCTCTACTCAGTACGTCTTGTACGTTTTACGTTTATAATGTCAAAACATGTCTCCCGTGTGCTATCACTGTTATGGAGTATCCTTATCCTGGTATGGATATATATCCTGGTATGGATATATATGGTATTCGTGTATATTCTGTAGTCATCGTATTTAAGCCACTGAATCACAAAACCATGCAGACACGGTTATTATAATTTATACCGCACGTTCGCCTGTTCGCGCTTGACGGAATCTTGCACTAGGCTATCCAGTCTAGTTTGCGATGTTACCCACTTGCACTGAATACCCATAATAAATTGATAATCGACCGTATAAAAAATATATATTGATTTCCGCTGCTACGCACGGCCCTGAGCGTTCTATGTGCTCACTGCCCTCTCTCCTTAGAAATAAAATTTCATAGGGATAGTAAAATACCAATTATTTTATTACAAATTCGTTGCATGTTTACAATTACAAACATAAGTTATAAGCAGTTCAGACTGTTTAATACATAGATGGCTTCTTAACTTAAATTAGAATGCTTATATTGTCTTACACTCTTACTACAAAGTACCAAAGAATGAACATGTTGTTCTCATAAGTTTGTAGTTTAATATTACTAGCCAGGTAAAAGTGCGGGGCCCTCACATACTCATGCCCCCCACCAAAAAAGTGAGGGGGCCAAAGCCCTCTGCCCGCTTCCGATGCCCCTGTAATGATCATGAATAGGGGTGGAAAAT
This sequence comes from Chrysogorgia sp. JL179-B06, assembly GCA_035772405.1. NCBI lineage: Eukaryota > Metazoa > Cnidaria > Anthozoa > Scleralcyonacea > Chrysogorgiidae > Chrysogorgia > Chrysogorgia sp. JL179-B06. The sequence continues at coordinate 1,081,407 of JAYKKM010000102.1, read as the reverse complement.
CCGAGTAAAATTTTAGGGTGGCCTATGGGTATGCTCCCGGAAAATTGTGAAATCTATAGTCTTTGAAGTCTGAAATGCCATTTCCTGTATTTTGGGGATTTTACAGAATTCTGAAGGTTATAAACGTCATATAAAATACACAAAAGATAACACATTTCTGGACTATAAGACATTTATTTTTTATTTGATTTTTCATATTAATTATAATTAACATATAGAAAAAAATCAAAGAGCTTTCTTTCCGACAGTTAGGTATACCTTGGAGGTGTTTGGTATCAGTAGTATAGAGAGTGGGGGTGCGAGCTCAAACGATGTCAGCCATAAATATAAATACCAAAACATCACCAAATTTGTGTCAAATCGCGATTTGACAAAATTCGCTGTCATTTCGGTAATTCTATATTCACGGATAACATCGAATAAGCTCGCACCCCCACTCTCTATACTACTATGGCGGTCGTTAATTGAGCTAAACACCCCTCACGTTTTCCACTCGATTGATGTCAAACACGCGCGAGACTCACGAAACAATACCAAATTTATACCAAATCACGATTTTGCTAAATTTGGTGTCATTTCAGTCACATTTAAAAAAATAGAAAATGTCGTTTCAACATTTTCACAATTTTATGTCGTCTCATCATTTTCGCGTTTTTGTTTGACCGACACGTTCTACTGTTGTTCCAATTCACGCGCGAAAAAAAAAAACCCCACTAGATTATGATTCTAGTGGTGATGTTAAATAAATTTCAGTGAGAAAGCCATTAGATTGTGAGTCTAGTGGTCTACCTGCTATACGAATCAAGGTCACCTGTCGATGTTGCTAACAACAACATTCCTGTGCGCCCGGCAACCACAGCTTTTTGAAAAAGTTTTTGAAAAATTTATTTTGAAATATTTTTTCAAAAAGTTGTAGTTGCCAGGCGCACAGGAATGTTGTTGTTAGCAACACACCGCATGGTAACCTACGTCATGTACTCGAGGACAACGACATAGTCAACATTGTGTCGTGAGAGACTTGCTATTTAAAGAGAAGAGTGACGGAGAATAAGAACGTCTATAAATATCGTGAATAAAAAACCGTTGTGTGAATGGGCTCGCGTGATTGTTATGAAACCACAAGTGGTCACCTGCTAGCGTAGCGAGTTAACCCGTTTATTCACTATTTTCAGTGTTTGTCGCCTCACTTCTAAAATGGTGATCGTACACATATTTCGACGTTGTGATCCCTCCCGACAACAAGCCTAAGAAAGGCACGTACGGCGTCACAATCGCAACAATGCTCTCAACGTCTTTCTTTAGTAACGGGTCTTTTTGCAGCTCGTCGTTTAGTTCGTCAGGGTTCTCAATAGCGTTCAACCCATCTAGTAAGCTAGCGAATTTGCTGATTAACAAGTCAGTGAGAAAAGCGTTTGCAATTTCACACGCGTGGAGAGAACAACCTTATGGGAGTCACATCGCAGTGTTTAAGACAGTGTGTGTGTCTCTCACTACAATGTTTTTGTGACCATACGCATAAGAGTCAATACCATTTTTTAAAAGGTATCGTTTATCGTCAAAACAGGATAACGACACTTTATTAATTTCATAACTACCAAGCTGATGCTTGACACTTCTAATGGTCTTCATTGTGTGTCGCAATTGTTTCTGCTCAAGTAACACACTTTTGTAATCTTCATGTCTGATTACCTTTTTAATTATGTTCTTTCTAATACCTTTAGCGGTTTTCCCACCACCTCCATCCTCTTTCAAATAACTATACATTTTACTACGCAACCCAACAAACTCGATGATTGGTGTTCCAGCGCACTCGTCTTTCATCTTGCCAATAACTTTCTTGTTCTCTTTGAAAGCGAATGGGTTGTCTGCAGGGTAATCGCTATTGTCAAACTTTTCGCGCTCTTCCATGAAGTCGGAATAAACGTCACCAGTTTTGATTGTGTACAGCAGACTGTCAGTGTCAGTGAAGTGCAATCTGCAGGTGTCGCTAGAGTACTTTTTCATAATGTAGTTATAGTGAAAATCATACATCAGCGTTTTACTCAAGTCTAGTATGCACATACCCACATATGCAGGCCTGTTCAATGTCAGCGTTTCTTTAACTTTGTGGACAGCGACTAAGTTCTCGCTAAATATCTTGCAAGACACAAACGTCGGCTTTGAGACAAGCTTTTCAAATTTCCTCCCAGTGGTCACTAATCTTACGTCCACACGCTTCCTCAAGTTTTCCATCGTTTTTCCGAACACACTGTTATTCATCAGCTTGAAGAAGTCCTTCTCGAAAGCGTTCTTAGCCGCAGTTCTTTTGACTGTATTAAAGTCAATGTACTTACCCAACCACTTGGACTGGTCAAACTGTAGGACCCTATGAACCTTTTTGATTTTCAATCCAAGATCCATATACAACTGCAGATTTCCATAGTGGCACACATACTTTTTTTTGTCCATCAAATTAGTCACCAACTTCTTCACACCACCAACACTCACATTAAATTTATTTTTGATTTTCGTGCAGTACTCCGACAACATGTCAACAGTTATCTCCATCTTCTCAGGAGCCAGCGGGTAATCGTTATGTAGGTCATGCAAATGGTCTGGGTATTCCAAGTCGACTTCGAGCAGTAAGCCCTTTTTACTATTGTTGTGATAGTCGCATAGATTAACCTTTTTTATTTCTATCTCAGTCAACCACTTGAAGCCACCTGTGGGGAGACTCTGACTCATTGCCCACCCATACAAATTGTTGGCATCAAGGTACATCAAATACTTCGACTCTTGCGCTTTATCATACCCCTTCATATATTTATTATTCGCCACGCCATGTCTGTTGCATATGTAGCTCACACCACCACGCATACCCATTTCTACGAACTGGAACATGTCAATGTCAGACAATAATTCGAGCTCCACTCCAGTCATCTTTAACATGGCATCCCAAGCCAATCCAGGCGATGTGAAATAGTGACACGGGTCTAATTTATACTCGCGATGGCATGTCTTTCTAAAGTTCTCAAAAACATCAGCGAGCAAGAGCACATCGCTTTTCAAATACAGATCGTGATACCCACCCATATTTTTAACGTCAAAGTAGTCCCACACATCGCAAGCACGCTCGTGCATTTCTTCCGTAATGTGCTCGTCATTCAGAACGTTGTAAAAGTCTTTTTTAGAGGGTAGCTCGCTTTCATCGAATTTTTCAAAGGAGTCCATATAATCATAGGGGTAGACCCCCTTTCTTGTCATGAGTGCCAACCCCTCGTCGTGAAACACTTCTGACGTGTGTTTGAAAGCGTCCCTTGGTAGGTTCCTCACCAAGTTGTCTAGACCACTACCCATAAACTGAAAGCTGTCCAAAAATACCAAGTTTTTTCCAAACATGAACGCCATGTACTTCTCCATGTTGTTCGGTATCACATTTATGTCTTGACCAAACTTGCCAATCTCCTGCATAATGAAATGACTATCGTAACCGCGTAAGTAATGAAAGATCACAGGAATTTTATCAGTCAATCTAAAGTTCACGTTACACTCACGATGTGCAGACCCTCTATACTTACCTGACACGTGACAGTGGTCTCTCACTCTAACGTCAGCGCTAGTGTACTCAACACTGCAAATATGACAACTTTTAGCCTCGTCAAAGTCTTGTCTATCATCATCAGTCAGTGTCATTTCTTTGTTAAAGTGACTCTCAGATGTCTCTTTACAATATTCAACAATTTCTAACATCTCCCCAATGAACTTGTTGACTGCGTTTTCACCGCGATACACTTTTACTGGCTTACTGTACTCGTTGTCGTAGCAACAAACTAATTTATACCCATAACCGCAGTCAACGTGCCTCTGGTAAGCATTTGTGTAGCTACACTCGCTTGATGGTGTTGTTGTGTGCACCTTCTGTGTGATAGCCTCAAAGTCTGCGTACACCACAAATGGTACGTTTAGCTGCCTACTAAAATTCTCGTATTTCACTTTTGCACCAAACACACTTCAATGTGACTTTCAAGCACGTCCGCTCGGGTAAAACACTGCAGGCAATATCTACAAAAGTGTTTTCTCGCCTTATGCTCTGTCTGACGGTACATGAATTTGTTGAAATCGCGAATATACACATAATGCTTGTTGCTATCGGCAGTTATCAACAATAGGTCCATATGGTCAGGATACACCTCCTTAGAAACGTACACAGGGAATGGCTGCTTATTTTCATACCCAAAAACGTTAATGCTAATTTCGTTAGCCTTTTCGATCTTGTTGTAATCTTTGAGTGTGACTGGGAAGTCGACTCCATCGTAATTCAACTCACTGACATGTCTGACGTACTTTGACGTTCTATCAGAGTTTTTTCCAACGGGAAACTTATGTGCTAGGTGACACCATCTAAAGCACTCGTTGTCATCCTCATTATTTACGTTTATCAAGCCCTTCATACTATTGCACAGCTCCTTTGGTAACACAATGTAGCTACTCCCATTCAAGGGTCTATAAATAGCGATATTAACGTAGTGTGCGTCTATTTTGTCGATAGTCCATCCAGACCCCTCAGATAACCACCCAGCTATCCGCGTCAAGATCTGTTCCGACCCATGATTGGCAACACCTTCAATGTCACGCTCGTTAATGACGACAAACGTCCCGCTGTTAAAGTAGGCAGTTTTATATGTGGTCTTATCGAGTTCTAGGACTTTCTCAAAAGTGACCTTAACTGTCTCTACCACTTTCATTCCATTGGTCTCACCCAACTCACGTCTCAAAAGGTTGATGACAGCGCTTCTAGTTTCGTTTACCTGATTGATGTCTCTGTCGTTAACCACCTCGACTCCATAAGACCTTGTGAACCCTCTCAGTGCTCGATCCAACAGCCGTGGGCTATGGTCTTCAACTGTGGGTCGCGCTTCCTGGTTTCTAACAAGACGGGTGTGCGTCCGACTACCAACGTTAACTCGCCTGTTTGTCAGTGGATTAACAATAGTCGCATTTGTTGTGTCACTAAAAACACCATCTCTAACAAGTTGATTGTAGACTCGCCCATGAACGTTGACTGCTCTACCTGTTAGCGGATTTACAACAGCTGCACCAGTTCTAGCGAGCGAGTTTTCTGTGACGTCACCCATGGCTTCTATATACTACACTTGTATTTTTTTTCCTAAGCCACTCGTTGTAATAACGATCGCCACTTTCGCACCATCCCAACTTTGGATACACCACCCCAAACAGATTGTTGTCAAACTTCTCTTTCACCTTTCCGTCTTTAAGGTCTGACACCTTCTCGAGTGTCTCAAGTTGTCTTCTATGACACAACCTAATAATGTAGTATCCGTATCTGCTGACGTTTCTACCCTTTATCAAATTGCATGAGTACAACACATTGACAACTTTCAAGAAGTCCTCTTTTATCAACTCAAGGTGCTCACCCCTCACAACGTTCCGTAGTCTCCTCCCCATCCACCAAGACCGCTTGTGAACGCTTTTTGGTCGTGTGAGTCTCATGTCGCTATAACTCTGAGTGTAACCCCATTCAATGTCGCCACACTTTGGACACGCGCGTACCCACCGCAATCACTTACGTTTTTCACAACGTTGCAATCCGAGCAGTAGTAAAACCTGGAGATGCCTCCACACTCAATTTGCGTTTCATTCGCAATCTCGTCGATTGTGTAGCCATAGCTCATCTGCCTCATAAGTTTGTCCATCACTTATACTACTCCAACATTTTTTTATCGAACCAATACCCACACCACTACTCCACTACCCAAACCTAACGCACTAACAAACAATAATTGGTAATCCTTCATTTCCGCACTCGGTTGGTAGTAATCCGCAATCTTCGGGAGGTCAGTGAACACTCGTCCGCTGTACTGTATGGTCATTACGCTTCTAAGCTCCTCCAGCGCGTGGTTTGTGTCATTGATGTCAGCATTAGCGTCAGAGAGCTGTTGTCGCAAGCGCTGAATCTGATCTTTTTTAGCGACTTCATTTTCATACCACACTTCTTTCGCACTGGCTAACTGCTCCAACGCATGATTGTGTCTTTTCATCTCAGCCTCATAGCCTGTGTGATTAAACTTCGAAAACATAAAGCCAGCGCCTGCAAAAGCCACTGCATTAAAAATCCCTCCAGCCACAACACTCACCATTAACTTACATTGATTTGAATGGATCTGTCGGTATCCACTTTTTCGATTGCGCCCATTTTACTAACAGCGTTCCTGCACCAACAGCCGCAGCAAGTTTCACTGTGCCTCTCACTGTCTCTGGTGTACAGCGCCGGTCGTGACAAGTAGCGCGTCGTACAATTCGTTCATAAGTTCTTTTCGATCGATCGCAGCCATATACATTGTCGTGTGTTTTGTTCAAGAATCAAATGTGTCTAACGCTGGACGACAAGTTCTACGATTTTCTGACGCGGGTGCTGATGCAGTACTCACAGGTTCTAATTGTGTCTCTTTCTCACTGCTAATTGTGTACCATAGCGAAGCAGCAGCAATGATAACACCAAGTGTTCCAACAATATAACCATAGCTCCACTCACTACCCTGTTCTTCGTTGACTATCATTTCACGCATTTTCTTTTCTTTCGCAGCTTTCGATATCTCAGCCAACTTTTTACCAGCAGCGACGCGCTTTGGGTCCTTCACCTTAACACTCTTCACATCAGCTGTGATCTTCGCTTCAGCCGTCTGTGAGTCCTCAACCATCTAATATACTATCACGTGTTATCTTACTCACAGGTATCTCACAGTTGACCTCACAGTTATCTCACAGTTCCAGACCAAACGCACTAAAAAATTAGGATTTTTTCTGGGAGTATAACATAATGACTCGAGCCCGAGAGGTTAGCGAAGCGGAGATTGTTGAGTTTCGAAGAAACCACTTTATCAACGTGTCTATCCCACAAGACACCTCTGGACCTAGTGTCTTAAAAGAGTACTTATCAGCCTTCGCGTTGCACGACATCTATAGTAGAAACGAGGAGTCGCTAAAACGATTCAACGCTCAGACTCTCACCACAAAGCGTGTTCACGAGGCTTGGATCAATCTTCAAGAAGACACAGCCAACTGGTGGGTTAATAAGTTAGCTAACGAGATCCCCGTGTGGTGTTACTTACCGTTCAAGCGTCTTGTGTTAGCGGGTGGTGACTACTTAGGTAACCCTTGTGAGTCCACCGCTACATTACTCGGTAACTACCTCGAAGTGTTCTTAACGATCCCTCTATGGAGACCATGCCCAACCAAACTCAAAGCGTGGCTAGAGCTCGCCGCGAACCGTGACGTTAACGTTTGCATGGTGGGGTGTAATGATATACTGAGTGCGGACGACCTCGAGGACCACATACGCTCATCCACCCACCAGAGCTTTGCACGCGCGCACAACGAGTACAAGTGTTACCCATGCGGTGTGACCACAAACAACCCAATGCATCGCTCAAGACATGAGAGCTCACAGTCCCACCTTAAAAACTTAGAGCTTCAGCGGATATTTAACAACGAACAGCAGTTGCCGCAACAGGAGAGAACATTTCTCTGGAGGTATAGTAATCATGAAGAAAGTCGGTAAACTAGAAATTGTGATTGGTCCCATGTTCGCAGGAAAAACAACAGAGACTCTTCGTAGGCTAGTTGCGTTAAGTAAGTCAGGACTTAGAGTCCTTTACATGAACAACACAGGCGACACCAGACGAACTGACCACGCGTTCTCCACGCATCGTCAGACCATCGTTGTTGGATCAGGACAGTTTACCTACGAAGTTAATCACCAACCTTCCGAGCTCTTTCGAGCTAGCTGGCTACGACGTCATTGGTATTGACGAAGGCCATTGGTACTCTGATCTACTCCCAGTTATTCACGAGTACATCAAAGCTGGCATTCACGTCATTATTTGTGGTCTCATAGCAACAGAGCACTTAAAAAGACTTGGTGAACTCGACACGCTCTTCCCAATGGCAGACGACATCACATTTCTAAAAGCGTATTGCGCTGTTTGTCGTGACACTCGCGGAACGACTGTCGAAGCGCCATTCAATTGGAGATATAATCCAGGACCATCGTTCGTTGGTGGTGCTGAGCAATATCGCGCAGTGTGCAGACGTCATCATCCTTCCACACAAAATTAAGGGTGTTCTCGGATACCCCACTTTTTCAAATTTATACATTGGTCACATGAAGCGTCCAATGTCTCGTAGAAACATTTTTTCACACACACGTAAAATTAGTCACGCATCACACAGTGGTCAGAAGGTTCCATAAACATTTTCATTGAGAGAAAGTTTCGCAGATATTTTTATTGAGTTAAAAACGTCTTTTAAAAATGCTAGAACAGTTGTCACTTCGAGCGTTGTCTCAACAACAAGAGTGGTCGCTAATTCGACTCATTACTCACTGTCTAAAAAGTCTCTTTACAATAGTGTCTCTCGTGGTTACTTAACGCTGCTTTATTTTTAAATTTACGAAAACACTGGGAACATTGAAACCCAATGTCAAAGAAATATTTTATTATCACAGTAATAGCGTCGTCGTACGAGTCGCACAACAATGTTAGATACCCAGCGGATTTGTATCTGAGCAACAGAGAGTCTTGCTCTTTGGATGTCTTGCCTGTGCCACCTGGGTTCTTGAACTCAATCACAAGCCCGCTGTGTTGTCGGTTCGCGTTAGCAATAACTAAGTCAGGTGTTCCACGTTGGTAACCTTTTTTCCACGAATTTATTCTTTTACTCGAAGTGTCTTGATTTTCACCACAAGCGGCTATCAAAATAGCTTCTGGATAATATTTCCTAAGAAAACCGACGACTTTCGTGTGAAGATCGAACTCAGTGATCATTTTAAACTGATTGTGTTTGAGACCAACGTCAGCTAAACCCTTTCTAACGCTTGGCAAGACTTCTGAGTGCACCCACCTTCCGAACTGTTTCGCGCGCTCCATTTTACTCGAGAACACCAACGAGTAGACTCCAAGTTCGTTGATAAACGAGGCCTGCTCCATCTTTATTTTACAGTCAGGTTCGACATGATCGTTAACTGCATCTTTTGGTCGAGCGTAACCTAGAGCGCTCGCGACTTCTTTTGCTTTGAACCATACGTCACCGTTGTGGTTAACCGTTGTGATTTGATGACCGTCGAAATCGAATAGTTGGAGTATCGCGGAAGTCATCACTATATTATAGTCTCCCACAAAAAAAAAGCTACTCGATGTGGGCGCTAGGTTTTTTATAGATCTGGTTTGTTGTGTACCAACGCATCAGATGTGTTTTATTAGTCTTCAGTTTTCTACGTCGTCTGAAAAAGTTTCTAATGCTACGAACCAGCTTTCTAAATCTTCGAAGCTGAGACCAACCCATTTTAACTTAGGTCACGTCTCCTACCACTCCCACAGTGTCTGACTCTGGTAACATAATAGGTTTGCCGTAAGTCTTTTTAGACCTCATACCAATCTCAGCGTGGAGCTCGAGAGTTACGTCACCGCGGCCAAATGATCCACCAGCTTTGAACATGTGATCAGTCGTCTTATTTATTTTATATATTTCATGGGGTCTCGAGACACACGCTCCCATTTACTTTATACCATATTCCTTCATCATTTCTCCACCCATGATTATGATGTCTCGGTTCGTCATGTAGCCACTCACAATTTTCATGCCGTAGAATTCTATCAACGATGGGTATGCATAAGGTGCGAGTGGTATTCTTGGTCGATGTATTCCAAAAATTGTTCCATAGGGTGTGCCTATCTTTTTCATGTTCGCTATGAAGTCTGAATCGGTTGACTTGATGTTGTTGACTCTGACGTGTGAATTGTCCATTTGCCAGTGTATTGATATCATATGCATTTTACTTATGTCAACACCACTTGGAATAGTGCATATGCTCTCCATCGCTGGGACGCTGCCACCATACGCAAGACCGTTGGCCATACCAGTCTTGTACCCTATGAACTTATCCCACTGACCGTCATCGTTCGATATAATTGTCTCCCAATTTGATCCAGCGGTTCTCATAGGTAGCCTCACCACAACAAAAATAGAGAGATCACACCATTGCATACTGGGGCAGTTAAAATGGAGACCTGACTCAAGTGGGAGTGGTGTTAACACAGGGGATAGAAAACTTTGGCCTGCACTGTTAATGCCAATAATAGGGCCATAGGTTGGGTTGTTTTGCACTAATTTACTTGTTTCACCAATGGCTTTCACTTTGTTTGAACCATTGGTGTGAAATTCCATGTTTTTCAAGACGTGTGTGTTAACGTTGAAGTCGAGCATAACATTATAGGACTGACTCTTGAGGAAACCTGATAGTAGTTGCTCTAGAGTTCTTTTGTTGATGGCGTCTGAGTCATCGACTGGGTCTGCTACGTTTTTTATCGCTGAGCCTTGCATGTCTATTATTCCAGACATCCTTCCACCGGTCGCACTTAATTTGGGATCTTCGTCCAGATGCCTTTTCGTTCTCTTTAGTATTTTATCGTGAGGGTCGTCAGACTCATACCCATAGTTTAGACTCATTACTACTTCAAGGTGTATTTGGTTAGTAGATAGCCAGAGACTGCTGAGAACCCTAACACTATCGCCAGCGTTGTCGTGTCTGACTTACTTGTGGTGGTCTGTGCCTTCTGATTGGTGGTGACCACTGTTTTCTTCACGGGTGGTACTACCAAGTGAGTCACCACATTTTCTTGGTGGACTTTTTTAGCCACAATCGTTGGTATCGTCGCATTCAAGCGAGTGTTCACTCCAAATTTCATGGACTCTGTGGCAATCTTTAATAAGTTGTTGTACCCAGCGATTTTATTCTTGAGAATCACCACATTACTTGGCATTAACCATGTACTTGGTGACACTGCAAGATTTTGGACAACGTTGGTGTCTCTAATCGATTTATTCATGTTGAGAATCCATGTCGACACGTCGTAGTTGATAACACTGTCAGAAAACAACTTGCGGAACTCTTGTTGGGTCTCTAGACTTCCTGCAGAACCACCAACGACAGATACACGTGTTCTCGCTTGTGCACCAAGTGTGGAGTACACAAAGGCTTCTATGCTTTGATTTAGATATTGCAGTCCAATGTTGGTAAAGCCGTCTGACAACCGCGCGACGTATCGTTTGTAATCGTTCTGAACGTCGTTGAGTGTGAAGACTCTGGATTCGCCTAAAGTGCCATCGCTCAGGACTTTATTCTGGTAATAATGTTTTCTGGGAATCTTGGAAATCTTACCATACAATTCGGAAGCGTTAAATTCTCTACTTATTGATTTCATGGTCTCGCCACCTTCCATTCTTCTGAGAAGTCTTCTAATGGTGAAGTACAAATGAAATCTCATCACACTTGTGACCACGGGATGAACTTCTTGTGACACTGATAAATGTTGCAGTGACACCCCACAACAGAAACTCGCGCAATACGTCGCAAACACAACACGGTAGTAAGATTCGCTGTCGTCCCATTTCGATGTGGTCTTTGACGTGGTGATTTGTAAGGTTGGTAGCTTTGACATGAAGTAGCTATTTTGGTTAACAAAGACTTTAAAGTTATTCACTGGATAATTCAACACGTTTTCCGTTGGATAGCCATCCCAAAGTCCCCAGTGGTTCTTATGACCTTTTGGTAGTGGTTGGATAGTTCCGCCGCCTTGCCATATTATTGGGAACTCGCTATTGTGTAGCCACCTCCACATGTTTTTATCATTTTTAAAGGTTGTGCTGGTTATGTCTGTGCTAAGGATGTCGTTGTTTCTGAAATATATGTCGACACTCATGATTTTACCGTCTTGTGAAATATTTGGATCGAACTCGAATTTGCTTAAAGTAGCGTGAGGGTACTTTTTGATGAGGTCTGCCTTCGCGTCGTGTGTAGCCTTCGATGTGTTCGCCATCGCACGTTTGTAGTGCTTTCCATAGTAGTCGTGAAGGGCTTTCTGCATATATATAATACACCATATGTTACACATAACACATGCTACATTATATATGGTCAGGGTCGTAGTATTGATTAGAGGTCCAACGAAAACTGTGGATCTACCAGAGGCACTTTTGACGTTTGGCTCAGATCCTCACTTACTAGTAAAAAAAGCGACCATCTTTTGGGACTACGTTAACGTGGAGACCGGTGTGAATGATGAAATAAGCTACAACAACAACAAACACGTTTTTGGGTCTGGGTACCACACTTTTAAAATGATTGCCGACGAATTGAAGGGATTAGGGGCTATCGAGCTAGTAGCCAACAAACACAATTCAAAGTGTGAGATAAAAACTGACCAACAATTAGAGCTGTTTAAATTTGGAGAGCTGTTAGGGTTCAACGATAACACAACGATAACCACTAGTGGTTTGGTCAGCCCTAACGTTGTGAATGTTAACAAAGGGTTGAAGTACGTACAAGTGGGTTGCAGCATTGTGAACAGACCTGAGAACATTGTTAATGGTAGCAGAAGTGAGGTTATCGTTGAGTTACCATTGACCACCACCCAACCACTGAAGAGCTCTGTTCAACAATTCTTCAACGTTGAGTCGAAGGTGTCAATAGACAAAGGCGCTTTTACGCAGCTAGTGTTTAATGTGACTGACCAAGATGGTAGTGGTGTCAATGTTGGTGACATATTGTTGGACTTGTATGCAACGCTTGAGTAGCTAAACGTACGCTAAAGTAATGAGTCTAAACTATGGGTTCGACTCTGGTGGTTACACTGAAAAGCGGCGTACACACAACAACCCTCAAAAGTTGACGGTGCTCATTGAAGGTGTGGAGAAAGTTGTGACCTTTGACTATAGTGTAGTAGCCACACATGATAACCCACACATTATAGTTAAGACAGCCACTGTGTTTTGGAGATATGGTAATGTGACTGGTAGTGATAATATTCGATTCTTAGTTATTGGATCAGGAAGACCAGCGCCAATACCCGCGGCAACTCGATTGGGTGGGGGTCACTACGACTTCGACGCGTTGGTTAGAGCTCTACGACACACGCTCAGGGTGGTTAACGTAGACTTCGTGGTGGAGAGACTGGTGGCCACAGGTAAAAGTAGGGTTAAAGTTCGGCTTATGAGGTACATAAACCCCTATATAGAACTTAGGCTAGGTGACATTGGGCTTTTGCTCGGTTTCGCGAAGGACGCAGGAATTCCGTTAGATGCTATGTGGTATGACAGTCCAAACAAGATTGACATGAGTAGAGGTCTAAAGTATGTAGAAGTCTCGTGCGACGCTGTTGAGACGGAGAGTAATGTAGGCACTGATGGGAAGCGTAGTAATGTGATCACAACATTGCCAGCACCCACCGAGCAGTCTCTAGATGGAGGGGTACAGCGTTATGTGTATGTTGAGTCCAAGGTGAGAATTAAAAAAGGTATTTACTCAAGTATGACGTTTCGTGTCAAACCAAACAATGGTGACGCTGACATTAGCGCGGTGCTGTTGGAACTGTATATTGTGTGAATTATATGGAGCTTGGTGTGGAAACAGAGCAAGGGTTGAGAGACATCTATTATAATCCTAAGACGGGGTATAGTGGTGCAGAGAGGTTGTATCAAAGTGCATTGGGAGACGGATTGGGGGTGACTAGAAAAACAGTGAGAGAATGGTTGACCACGCAGGACACTTACACTAGGTACAAACCCATTGTGAGAAGACATAAATTCCGCGCGACTTTTGTTGGGTTTCTTGGTGAAGAGCTCCAAATGGACTTAGTGGACATGAGTAAGTATTCAAAACAGAATGGAGGGTATTATTGGATATTGACAGGCATTGAAATATTGAGTAGATACGCTTTTGGAATTGCAGTTTATAGAAAAGACACTAAGAACATGACTAAGGCTGTTGGAAAATTGTTGGGTGACTTTAAAGATCGGTTTGGAACCACACCTAAGTTAGCACAATTTGATGATGGACTTGAGTTCTACAACGTTGGGGTGAAAAGTTTGCTGAAAGAACACGACGTTGAATATTTCAGCACTAAGAGCGATAAGAAGGCTGCTGTTGTTGAGCGTTTTAACAGAAGCCTCAAGAGCATTATGTGGAAGTACTTTTACGCTCGTGGGACGTACAAATGGATTGGGGTTCTGGACCAGTTTGTAAGCAATTACAATAGCAGTGTGAATCGCAGTATTATGACGAAGCCGAAGGATGTCAATAAGTCGAATGAGAGTGAAGTTTGGACCACTTTGTTTGGTCACCAATTTGCAGACAATCCACTACCAAAGTTTAGGGTTGGTCAATCAGTGAGAATTAGTAAATACAAGAGCGTGTTCACAAAGGGCTATGAAGCCAACTTCACTGAGGAGCTGTTTAAAGTGGTAAAGGTTATTCGTGGTGATCCGAATGTGTACGAAATTGAGGACCACACCGGTGAACAGATTATTGGGAAATTTTATGAACAGGAATTATCGCTGGTCAATAAGAAACGTGGTGGTGACGATGTGTACAGAGTTGAAAAGGTGTTGAAAAGAAAGAAAGTCAGAGGGAAGAAGATGGCGCTGGTTAAATGGTTGGGTTATGAGAGCAAACATAATTCGTGGATACCAGAAAGCGACATTCAAAATGTGAGCTAATGTAATATGGCTGAAGGTGGGGAAGGTTTTGACGAGATCGAGATGGAAAACTTTGACAAGTATGAAGGTATGAGTGATGAGCAATTAGAAAAGACGTTCGCCGATATCGAAGATTTTATTGAAGGCATGTACGGTAAGTACACTGAAGACAACATGCCGGAAGACGTTCGTGTTAATTACGACGACTATCAAGACCGCGCGAAAAAGATAATGAGTGAGCTAGACGCGAGGCGAGGTGGGCAAAAAGAGACGTCGTTTGTTGACACTGATGATGGTAAGACGGTGACAATAAGGGGAACTAACACAGAAGTCCCCGCAGTGGAGTTTGTTGAACAGGAGTCATATGGTGACGTCGATGACACAAGCTACAGTATAGCTTTTGAGGGGAAGTCGGACGATCTTTATAAAAGATTGGGTGAGCTAAACGTGCTCAACAAAGAGATAGCAGAAAATCAAGTAAAAAGAGTCAGGCTAATAGATAAGAAAATACGCGAGTTGTACAAAAAAAAACTCGGTCGTGATGACACGTCAAAGGAAATAGTCAACAGATCATATGTGACGGACTCAGGGTCTATTCTTTTCAAACCGATAAAAAAAAATGGTGAACGTGGGAGTTCTAAACTAATTCTAAAACCTGGGAAAAAAGGTTTGATCTACAGTAAAGACGAGAGTAGTGAAAATGCGATTGAGCAGTTCAAAGAGTTAGTTAGTCAAATCCCTGAGAATGTAGAAACAACAGTTGTCACAACAGAAGTGATCCCAGACGGCTTCCCAGTAATTGAGACAAGAGTGGATAACGATGACATACCTGGGCTATCACTAGACGAGAACCGTGAGCTGAATGGTGTGCTTAACCCAAGCGATAGCGTGTTGCGTGAATCGAGAATAGGTGATGACGGCGCACTGCAAGCACAGACAGACCATTTTCAAAAAACGATAGACAAATCAAAGGAGAGATTGGTGGAGCTTGATAGAAAAGCTGAACAAAGTGGTCTCACTAGTGATGAAGAGCGAGAGTATGCCAGTTTGTTTGAAAGAGTGGGAGGACTTGAGCAGGCTAGAGACAGAACCCTAGGACAGCGTGAGCTTGAAGAAGTTAGAGCGCAACAAGAGATCGACATTGACAGATTTCAGAAGTTCAAGGAGTGGGCTAAAGAAAATATGGTTGGGTTGAGCGCTGTAGCAATTTCAGTGGCTGGAATTATAACAACAATTATTATCGCTGGGAGGTCTGCTGTTGCGAAAGGCGCTATGGCCACGAGGTCATTCGCACAGGCTGTTAAGAACGCGATAACGAAGATGGGTCCATGGGCTGTTGGGTTGGCTAATTTAGTTTACAATATGTTGACGTTGGGTGCAAAGGGTCTCGCTTGGTTGGCTCAAAATCTGTGGGTACTCGCAGTGGTACTCGCGTGGTTTGCTTATGATTATTACAAGCTAAAACGGTAGTCTCAGCCTCGAAGAAAACAAAACATACGTAAAGTATATGAACGTCACATCGGCAGAGTTGAGCCCCGGTTTTAGACGAGCGACCATGGGCGTCATAAAACGGGTGAGAACGAAGCATGTGATCACGTTGAACCCTAATAAAGTCAACCCTGGTGAGCAACTTTACATTGACATACCGAAGCTTAAGGTTAGCAGCTGTTTGGTGCCTGGATCGTTGGGTCTAGTGTTCGACTTTAAGAATGCGAATGACAAAAGTTGGTTCTTGAACAATGTGAGCAAGTTGTTGGTTGAGAAACTTGTTGTGAGACTAGCTGGAGAAACTGTGTATGACAACAGTGGGGAAAATTACACTGGTGTTTATCGTGACCTTTGGGAAAGCGTTACTGCGCGAGATCAAATGATTGACTATGGTGTTGGCTCTGAGAACTTGAGAAAGCTAATTTCTAAGGATGACAGTGGCGCGACAAGTGGGAACGTCGCTAAAGTTAGTGACGCGCTGATGTTTGATGTGATTGGAACGAAACAGCGGATAAAGCTTGGTAGGATCATGAACGACCATGGGTTGTACGCTCCTTTTAGCATGAACAACAACTTGCAGTACGTCATCACACTTCCGAAGGCCACAGACATCATGGTGGCGCAAACTAATGAGACTGTAGGTGGGTACACTCTGGAGAACCTCGAGCTTGAGTATGAAACGATCGATAACCAGGAGCTCTCTGATGAAATAACGTCGGGCTATGCAAGTGGTCGTAGTTTGTCATACGAACACGTCACGTTGATGAAAACCACTGAATGGGACAAAAGTACGACCATTGTGAACAAGAATGTTAATCTACCAAGAAAAAGCATGAAGGAATGCTCAGTTCATGACCATACAGAAGTTCTATAAAGACGGTTTTGCGTTGGTCATTGACTTGAGGAGCGTCCAAGATAATTACAACGTCGCCACTGGTAAAAAAATTGTGAACACACAATCTGGTGTGCTTCTTGAAATCACTAAGAAAGCGACGACTGCAAATGTTATGTGCAGGGTGTTTGTGATGAGTGATGGGTTGGTCAACTTCATGAACAATGGGCCGCAATCAATCCAGTATTAAATCAAACGCAATTTAATGGAAACTCCGTTTAATATGTTAATCGTTGGTATGACAGCTTGTGGTAAGACACATTATTTGCTAGAAACACTGGAATCTGAGTATCGTGGTAAATTTGACTACATTGTGTTGATTTGCCCTACTTTCGAGTGGAACAAAGCGTATCAAGATTGGAAATATGTGCGCGACCCCGACGTGTTAGCGATAGACTGTGCGCAAGACAGTGTCGACGCTGTTCTCAAGTGTGTAACAAATGTTTTTAAAGGCACTAACACTCTGATTGTGTTGGACGACTGTGCGAGTGGGCAGGACGTTAAGAATAGGACTAGTCAATTAGTCAACTTGGCTTTTAGTGCGCGACATTTTATGTTGAGCGTTATTGTCATCACACAACAATTGACATCAATCGCAAAACCGTATAGAGAAAACATTAGTAAGCTCATTTGCTTTTACTGTCCGAGTAAGAGTGATATGAAGGTTGTTATTGACGACTACCTTGGAGACGTTAGCAAAGAAGAGGTGTTGGCGATTGTGACCGCATTAAAAAATAATAAGTACGCTAGACTTGAAATCTCACTACGCTATCCATACAGTTACGAAGTTGTTATTCCGCAATAAAATATGGGTATAAGTAATAACGTGATGGTGAAACGCAAAAGTGAAGAAAATCCCACAATTGAGGAATTAGTTGAGGACACTGATGGTACTTCGACTGTGGAAGACAATATTGACGTTAGGAGATCCGAACTTATTAGACTGTCTGGTGATGGTGTGGTGAGCCAATCTGAAGCATACATTAAAAAAGCGTCCGCAAAGGTTATCGATAAGATATGGCACCAACACGAGTTGAAAAGAATGGAAATTGCAAACGCTTTTCTCACTGACTTGTTAATCAGCAAATTCGCTAGCTTACTAGATGGGTTGAACGCTATTGAGAACCCTGACGAACTAAACGACGAGCTGCAAAAAGACCCGTTACTAAAGAAAGACGTTGAGAGCATTGTTGCGATTGTGACGCCGTACGTGCCTTTCTTAGGCTTGTTGTCGGGAGGGATCACAACGTCGAAATATGTGTACGATCACCATTTTAGAAGTGAGGCGACAAACACTGAAAATAGTGAATAAACGGGTTAACTCGCTACGCTAGCAGGTGACCACTTGTGGTTTCATAACAATCACGCGAGCCCATTCACACAACGGTTTTTTATTCACGATATTTATAGACGTTCTTATTCTCCGTCACTCTTCTCTTTAAATAGCAAGTCTCTCACGACACAATGTTGACTATGTCGTTGTCCTCGAGTACATGACGTAGGTTACCATGCGGTGTGTTGCTAACAACAACATTCCTGTGCGCCTGGCAACTACAACTTTTTGAAAAAATATTTCAAAATAAATTTTTCAAAAACTTTTTCAAAAAGCTGTGGTTGCCGGGCGCACAGGAATGTTGTTGTTAGCAACATCGACAGGTGACCTTGATTCGTATAGCAGGTAGACCACTAGACTCACAATCTAATGGCTTTCTCACTGAAATTTATTTAACATCACCACTAGAATCATAATCTAGTGGGTTTTTTTTTTTTCGCGCGTGAATTGGAACAACAGTAGAACGTGTCGGTGAAACAAAAACGCGAAAATGATGAGACGACATAAAATTGTGAAAATGTTGAAACGACATTTTCTATTTTTTTAAATGTGACTGAAATGACACCAAATTTAGCAAAATCGTGATTTGGTATAAATTTGGTATTGTTTCGTGAGTCTCGCGCGTGTTTGACATCAATCGAGTGGAAAACGTGAGGGGTGTTTAGCTCAATTAACGACCGCCATAGTAGTATAGAGAGTGGGGGTGCGAGCTTATTCGATGTTATCCGTGAATATAGAATTACCGAAATGACAGCGAATTTTGTCAAATCGCGATTTGACACAAATTTGGTGATGTTTTGGTATTTATATTTATGGCTGACATCGTTTGAGCTCGCACCCCCACTCTCTATACTACCGGTATCCCTGAGCATGGTAAGCCATGAACCAACGACCAGAGTGTCTAGTCTAGTCATCTGCCTCTTCGTGGCAGGGCCATGGCAGCCAACTTTTCCACTCGTATCCTTTGTTCTGCTGTCGTCTTCAAATGGTCCAGGAAAGCACATCTCTTTGGTCATGGTCCTGGTTTGCCTGGTTTTCCAATACAAGTTTATGTAGAGTATCGTCTCTTAAAATATGTTCAATCCATTTGTGTTGTTGCATCCTTATTCGTTTGACAAGTTGTTTCTCCTCTCGAATTTCTTCAAGCATGTCATCATTTCTACGGTGTTCTGACCACTTCAACTTCATCATTTTCCGCCAGCACAACATTTCAAAACGGTAAATCTTTTCACATATTTTTTCCTCAACGTCCACGACTCGTTTCCAGATACAGAAACACTCTAAAAAAGTACTTTGATTAGTTGCTTCTTTTGGTGTCAATTCCGGTACTGCAGTAGTGAGAATTGATATTATTTTCTCTAAACTTTCCTTTTGCCATACCAATACTGTATCTTTCTTCTCACACCTTCCGTCTTCTATTAATTTTTCAATCACGGTACGGGGCTTTTATCGTTCAAACATCGCTATTTTGATAGAAAAAGTGTCCGGAGTCTGGGACCGAAGCAGTAGTCTAGTGACGTCACACGTTAAAGCCGTCGATAATATCGATGTTTTTGTGGTGCTTGAATGCTTAGTTGTGGAAATATTACTGATGTGTGAGTTACAGTCAACTTCCTCCTCTGCAAGCGAGATCAGTAATGATTTTTTCATCTCTAGAATCTATGCCGACTCTAACGTGCGACGTCAAAGAGGTGATTTGACCGCGCGATGAGGTGGAACACAATTGGTGTAATTGTTCCACTTTTACATAAAAAATAAAGCACTTTCCTTTGTCGTGATTGAAAAATCGATACCACCATAAGATTCAGCGCATCAAGAAGTACCAAAATGGGTCATAAAAACAGTAGAATTTCATATTCGCTATTTTGAGACTTGCAGAGCTTTTGCAGACTTTTCTTATCACGGAGTTTCATTCCATATGCTTCTTACTTGCTTCATCACCTGGTCATCAGCATACCTGACTGCTGGGAATATCTGACCTCCAATCTTTACACCATCATCATTATTCTCATACACCTCTGTCAACATAATTAACTCTACATATATGTTAAAGAGAGTCGTTGTACTCGTTGATAACAGACCTCCTAGATCTGACTCCTCTACCGATTCTTGCAGGTTTCAAGAAGTAATATATGAACAACGAGTTTGAGTGTTTCATCAGGGGATCCAAACACGAGAAAACATGATGAAAACACGAGCGCGAAGCGCGAGTGTTTTTATTGTTTTCGAGTGTTTGGATCCCCTGATGAAACACGATAAACGAGTTGTTTATATGGCTTCTCAATCGAACACGGATTTAATTGGATGTTCACTTAAAACGCATTTGAGAACAAACCCTCATGGGACTGAACTCACGAGGGTGTGTAAAATGTATTCAGAAAATTAACAGACTCTGTTCAGTTGAGGATGAGCGAAGACGGAGGCAGGTCGTTTCGTTCTCCAAAAAATGAATTATTAATTAAGATCTCAGCAATTAGATCAAAACCGGGTTTGATCTAATAACTGTGGTGGTATATGATTTTTACGTGTTTTACTCGAGTATCCAGCCTCAGTCATGTGATAAAATAAAGTGATTTCATTGGCTCATGAATTATTAATGAGTTTGAGAATTCCATGTCAATCAGTCAATCATCACGATGCCTTCTGGTTAATACACAGCGCCCATACCATTACTCTCAGGACTGGTATAGCTTTTTTAGTACTACGCCCCTACACTGTATAGTACGTGAAACAAAATTGGTCCTTTCCGATATATTTGTACGTTTTACTGATAGGTCCGACATTCATTGCCTTCAGAGAGATTTTCGATGCATACGAGATAATATTTATTGTTCTGTGTTCTTCCGGCATCTGTTGATATTTGCCTTCTTCTCCAGGGGAATAACCTGAGTACACTATGGTCATCTAGCCATGTGCCCGACTCGTGCATTTGATTATCCAGTCTAGTTAGTTCACCTGTTGATTCAGTGCCCAAATTCTTTAGCATTTCACCGCATGATATTCCATCATATCCTTCTTTTCCATTTTTGAGGCTCATCATGCCCTTCTCGATTTCCGCACTTATAGAACATCCCAAAAGATGAGCCTATTGGGAAGGACATTTGGTCCAGTTTGTGGTTAACTAGGACTTTTGCAACACCACATTGCTTAAACACTTGTTCCACAAGATCTATTATTATAATATTGTAACTACTGTCTGCAGATTGAGCCTGATACTTTTTCCGAGTGGCTTTGAATAAATCATATAGAAGTTGGTAAAGTTCAGCTTACATGAAGTATAGTACTAGCCAGACAAAAATATATGAGCAAACAAATTATATCGTATAGAATACTAACTTACTAGAAATACGAATTCGCAATAATCCCCACGCCCGCCTTTTCTAATCCTCCACCCCACCCCTAGAGTTTCTTTTCCCCATACATGGTCCCCAGTGCCCAGACTGCGTCTGTCGATAACAAATCCTTAAAGTGCCCCTCACATCAACATTTTTTATTGTCTTATTTGGAAGAACTTTTAAAATGATAAAGTAACTTCTTTTGAAGATTTTCGTTTCTTCGCTTTCTTTTTGTGATATATCAGTTTGTTTGATATGCAAATGTACGGAATTTACGTCACACATGCATAATGAGTTATCTGAGAATGGTGTATATCTTTGCGTTCATCAAATAAAAACACTAAAGTGTGAATAACACATGTGCGTGTTTCTCCCACAACACCAAACTTCTTGATTTTAAAGGATTTCGTTCGAGAATGAAAGTGATTAACACATTTCTCAAATATGTCATTATGCATGTGTGACGTAAATTCCGGACATTTGCATATCAAACAAACTGATATATCTCAAAAAGAAAGCGAAGAAAAAAGCCTGCGTCCGGGCCAAATGATAAGGTCAGCGTTAAGATGATGAATTTTCAATGTGTTTACCATTGAACCAGAGGTATATACCCCACACGATAACAAGCTTTTTCCCGAGCTTTCACTATTTTGTAGTGGCGAAGCAGGCCATTGTTTTCAAAATATGCAGATGATTATAATTTAGCATAGCATGACAAATGCTATGGCCAGCCATCAACTGATAGCTCAGAGACCCAGGAGCGATTATCGAATATCCGTCAACTTTTTAACTTTAATTTATTGACATAAATCAGAATGTGAAATCGTATTTATTATTTACTTTTAGCTAAACATAGAGTAATGTAATTTTAAAGAACGAACCAATTCTATTATAACAATTTTCAACAATTTGACACGGTTTAATGACCATTTAATAGTAAGCGTTACCGGGTATTCTGTTCCTACTAACCTAGCGTCTCTTTATGTACAGGACACAGAAATTTAGCACGGTATAGAACTGCTTCGTTCTTTAAAAAATCCCGTTTATTTTTGTCCTGGAGTTGTCCAATTCATGAATTAAACCTATTATGGATAAAATAAACGGGATTTTTTAAAGAACGAGGCAGTTCTATACAGTGCTAACTAACATTTTACTCATGCAAATTTCTGTGTCCGGTACACGAAGTAAGATCTATCTCTTACTTGATTCTAGAAGACTAAATATTATCGAGTACTTCTAGCTCACTTTTTAGTTTCTGGCTTTCCTCTCTCTAAGAGAGATACTGATGTGTCTTAGAAGGGTTTCTATTCTTATAATTTCAGGCATAAGTTCACTGATTTTGTCAGTGTTTACGTTTCTAAATATAAATCGTCGCTTGATTTGACAACTATGCCGTTTCGTTCAACATTTCTAAAATCACCCACTGTTCCTGGTATTTGAAGGGCTAACTGTTGTGATCAATGGCTTATTGGATTTACAACAATTTCAAAGATTTGAATAGGTTATACTTGCTTTTATTTGGCATATCACATCCTCATAAATGAATTGCAGTATACGGTGTTTACAATATGGAGCAACTGGCAAGCTCGGGCCGTGCGCGCAGGAACGCTTCTGCCCCCTTATGTGCCCGCATATAGTCATATTCTGTGCTCATACTGTACTCGACTTTTCCTTTTGTCTTTTCTAATTAGTTCCACGCGATATCTCACACAACATGAAGATTCGACGTAAGGGGCGGTTTGCCATTGGGCGAATATTTTTGCGCGAAGCGAATTTCTATATTCAAAATATTTCTGATTAGTTCCAGCTGAGAGCTCGTAAGAGGCATTTATAGGACGTAATTGGACAACCATACTGTAGTTGGGACAAGGAGTGAGTCGATAAGGAGTCTTTGGTGTTCATTTGACTATTCTAAGACAATAAGCCAGTGCGTCGGGGAAAAACTTAAGTATAACGAATTTGCAAGTGTAAATAAAAATGCAAATGTATATTGTGATTTTAACCTGATGTTATGAATGGGAAATCAGCTTTTTTATATAGTATACTTATGTTAATATATATATATATACAGTTTAATGCACATTTTCATTGTTTTGAACAGCTGGTTATTTTTAATAATCGTCCTCAGTGATCAACCAGTAGGTCATTATTGAGGTCAATGAAGTGGAAATTGAGGTCATTATTTTAAATAATGACCTCCATTATTTAAAATAATGACCCGGATTTTTCGCTTAAATAAAGATTGAACATTATACATTAGAACTTTGGTTTAATCCTTGTTACCAACTATTTAACGAAAGTTTAGGCAATTTTCACCTTTTCTATCTTTCGTGTTTTTTCCAGCCGCAATGCATCGACCATCACTATCCACCTGGTTTGGACTTTCCAGAGAATGTCTCCGCTCTTCGAACAAATCCAACGACTGGGACAGTATTCCCTTCCAAATCTCTAAAGTCCCTATTATTTGTCTGTTTAACTTCATTATCAAACTCCTGACCAAACAAACTAAAATCTCGCCTTCTTGAACTAGACATCCTCACTCCACAAATATCAAACAATTAATAACAACCTAGCTATTGAAAAACATTACCCGGAAAATGCAAATACATTCATAAATTTTGCATATTATAGATCTAAACAAGCAATCGTGTGAATCTTAATTTACCACAACAATGCACTTGTAACTCGCTGCATACTTTTCTTTGTTCAAAAACAATGAAAATGTGCATTAAGTCGGTGTAAATCGGTGTTATTTCCAATAAGCCGAGGAGCGAGGCATTATCCTATACATAGTTATTTTTATTAATTTATTACCCTAATTATTTTACAAGTTGTAAATCCATTGTTTGATATCTACTCTAAAATGGATTATTATTGAATGTTTAATATATCCCCACGCAGAACACGTTATTTTGTTGCGCAGCCGACATTACGAACTGGCTTATTAGATAAATTTACCCAAGAGTATTGCATAATATGTGGTGATTTCAACATTGACTGGCTATCAGACGAAGGTCAGAAACAGCAGATACTCAAAATATTTGGTCCTTCATATCAGCAAAAGTTGCATCTTCCTACAATCGATTATGGATCACTTCTGGATCATCTGTACACCAATATTCCAGACAAATACGTTACAAGTGGAATATATGAATCATATTTTTCAGACCACAAACCGATGTGGTGTGCCTTAAAATAGATGAGACATGCATACATATAATATATACATAATATAATGTTCGCTTCATAATATGTCTTACACACAGGTTAAAAGTTAAAAAGTTTAAAAACTACCAAACGTAATTTTAGACTACAATGTGATCTTCAGGGTTCAAATTGACCATTAACTAACCTTCGCCACAGCTGCAAAGCTGAGTAATCAAGCCGTAAACCTTAAATTATGTAATAAAAGATTGGCGGTAGCATATAGGAAACGAGACCATTTGGTTGCGTTATAAAACAACCCATGGTTATAAGCAAGCTTTATAAGCAAGCTTTATAAGCAAGCTTTATAAGCAAGCTTTATAAGCAAGCTTCATGTAAGCGAGCTTTAGTGCTTTGTCACCTATCCCTCGTTTGGATAGTTATCTCGATCAATATTTAACCGTTTTCAATTCTGAAAACAGATTTGGAATTAGCGAGTCTAAATACATAACACACGTACCTATTATATTACGCAAACTTGTATACCCTTCGTAAACACCTCTTTATGTAGTTCGTCAGATCAACGAATCGATAATGGCCGCTGCATTTCTAATCAAATATGGCCCCGACTCAAACGGATCACCCAAAACGACATTTTACTACCTTATAAGGAGTTACCCTACCATGTGCGCTTATATATATATATATATATATATATATATATACGAATCTTTAGTGAGAAATGAGTCCCTGCCACAGCGAGATTATCACCCTCGCTTCGCTCGGTCTCGCTTGCGAGGGGATAAACTAACAGAAATCCGAACCATATCCAATTCGACACAAACGCCGACATCGCGATCATAGTGTACTTCTACTGTTTGTGGGCGCGCCAAGTTACCTACTCAAATTTGCGCCAAAATTCAATATCTTGGTATCAAAATGATCACAAGTGTCCAGGCTTTCATAATCTGCGCGTACATTTATACATTACGCATGACTACATTGAGTTTAGTCACTGTACAAACCAGTATATTATATTATATACGGAATTTAGTATAGTCTAACAACTTCAGTGACTGTTTTACATGGATTTTTGTACCCATTCCAACTATTATATTACCCACACGAAAGAGAAATGTTCAAAGAGTATAGACCTGTGCTTATACCTAAACATAGTCAATCGAGATATGGTCTGGAAACTCGGCAATCTTCAAAGCGACTATAATGAGCTACGTTTTGATGTTGAACCGTACCTTACACCGTGCACATCCTTTGTTTTAGGTTTATGTATTGTTTAATAAACGAGCAGCAGTGTTTTATCAGATTTAAAACACGAGGGCGTAGAACACGACCCATTTGATAAGTTCATTGGCGTAGTAATTTTGAAAATCGATGTTGTCTAAGCCGAGAAAATCAAAGATAAAGTTTATGTAAATCAGGACGAATCTTTATCACATTTAAAACAACGATACGGTCGTGATTTTCTTTTGTCTTTTCCTCATGAATTATTAATGAGTGTTTGAATAATATTTAAACAACACGGTTGAGCGATTAAACCCAAACGATTCTATTGGATGATTGCTTCATTATACTAAAATACAATAGGTTCAGTGACCGTGCACCGTGCACAAAATTGCATAAAGACGAACAAAAAGATAGAACAAAGACTTTAGCTGAGTTTCCAGACCATATCTCGATTGACTATGACCTAATTACCTAAACAATGTTGAAAACAAAGCGAGAAACGAAGGAATTGATGACAATTTTGTTGATTTTTGCGTGTTTTCGTAAGATTACACCATGGTGAGGTGATATCTGATACTTCGCTGAGCAAATGATACGACATATTTTGCCATGAACTGGACCGCCACCGCATTGCGGCAGTTTTTCCCGTAAAGACCAACTAGACCAGGTTTTTATTATATGGCTCTTTTAAATTTTGCAATTTGCTAAAACGTTTCAGTGTCTTTGTAATGACCGATCTATACAGATTTGTAAAGACCGCCCAGGAACCAATCAGATTGCAGAAAAGCTGCGTTAATTCGCTCACAAGGCAAGTCATACAATAAAATTAGTTATTGCATTGTATTATAAGCAAAAACATTATTACGTACAACATGCGAATCGGCTGTATAAATTAACACACTTTAATCATCAACTCATTGGTTGTTAATAAGCTACTTTATTGCTCAATTGTCTGGTCTAATACAGCTTTGGTCAATATAAGCAAGTTGCAATTAATACAGAACTTCGCTGCTGTGGAATCACAGGCACATTTAAATATGACCATATATTGCACCCGTCCGTCAAGCACTAAACTGGTTACCAGTAAAAATATTATTGGAGTATAAGTAATTACTTATGACCTATGACAATTATCAACAAGCTCAACTCTTCACAATTACAACACCGGCCGCAAAACTATAGCCTCGAAATACCATGATTACAAGAACCACCACTGACCAACGTACTTTTAAGTTCAGATCAATCAAATTACGGAATGTTGTTTTTTTGTTATATGTTTTTTTTTAATGATCCCAATAATTTTATACACTTCTTGTATTACGAATGTTATTTAAAAATTAAAATGTTTTGATTTCTTTTCAAAAAAAAAATCAAATTACGGAATGAACTCAGTGACGATTTAAAGAACATTACAAGCTGTCAAGCTTTTACGAAAAAGTTAAAGGAAAAACTATTACATTAATTATATTAGCTATTACCAAACGTTACCATCATTAACATTGTTTTATAGTAAATTGTTCTAAAAATATTGTTAGAGATACAATTAAACAAAAATTTCTTTATAAATTAAACAAAAATGATCTTTTTTAATTAAATTAAATTAAATCTTTATTCAGAAATACCTACAATCACCTGCATCCTTTTTTATTCAGTCGATGAGGCCGATACGGCTGCCACAAACGCGGTCGCACCGGCTGCAAGCCAAACTGGGGGAAGAAGTTGCTACTACGCCCTCCCTTCTCTTTCAGGTTTCTGCTCCTGGATTGTTCGAAATGAACCACCGCTGCATTGCAGGTGGTTAACCACTTGCTTCGGTCGAGGGATTCTGCTTCCCAAGAGCTTGGTTCGATGTTACCTTGCTTCAGGGTTTGCTTTAGGGTGTCCTTATATCGTTTCTTGGGGCAACCAATGGCGCGTATGCAGCCATGCTACAGTTCGCCGAAAAAGAGAGCCTTGGGAATTCTTGTGTCCTCCATCCGTTCGGCAGCAGGCCCCAAACCGCGCATGCGTACTTTTTGAGGCCTGAATAAGCGCATGCGTATTCAGGCATCAAACGCGCATGCGTAAATTTCACGCATGCGTATCAAGTCATTTTCAAGTCAAACAGTGTTTACATCAATCAGATTGGCAACATTCAAGTCGATCCTTGCTTGAATCTCAAGTCAATCCC
Organism: Chrysogorgia sp. JL179-B06; assembly: GCA_035772405.1. NCBI lineage: Eukaryota > Metazoa > Cnidaria > Anthozoa > Scleralcyonacea > Chrysogorgiidae > Chrysogorgia > Chrysogorgia sp. JL179-B06. Next base: position 1,053,271 of record JAYKKM010000102.1, on the reverse strand, counting down.
GTGGATTGACTTCAGCCATCCGTTTCGATCAGATCGAAAACTTTCAATCTTCTTCATGTAAACACAAGGAGAAACAACATGGGAGATTTGACTTAAAGGGACACTCCGGCCCAAATACAAATGCAGTTCATATGAAAGATCTTACTGACTTTAGTTTATTTCCAAAGTTTCAGCATTCCTATCAATTTAGTTGAGAAGATATTGCTAAGTTGAAAATTTGTGGATTTTGACGCCATATTGGTTTTGAAAATATGACGTCATTGAGTGATTCTTTATCGTCAGTGGAGTTGTTTTGATGGCGATCACATAGTGATAGTTATTGTGAATGGTCTTTGGACGAAAATTAGTCGAAATAAACTATTTAGTTCATCATGCAGGAAAGTAGAGGAGCTTCTTAGGCATAATACGAGATCACGTCACTCAGTGACGTCATATTTGAGAAACAAAATGGCGTCGAAATTGGACAAACTCTCCAACTTCAACTAGCCACATCTTCTTAACTAAATTGATAGGAATGCTGAAACTTTGGACATAATCTAAAGTCAGTAAGATCTTTCATATGAACTACATTTGTATTTGGGCCGGAGTGTCCCTTTAAACACTCAATCGGTTTCATGTAAACAGGCCATGTTTCACAGCCGTACAGTAACGCAGTTAGCACCGACGCCCTATACACATCATGTGTACTCCACAACCCGCGAATGACGCGACCAAACGCAGTAGAGGCCTTGGAGATGCGAGTGCTTATCTCGGCGTCCAACGAGCCATCGTTTGCGAGTGTCCCCCCAAGGTAGCAGAACTTGTCGGAGACCTTTAGTACCTGAGAGCCGACGAAAATAGTTGGCTAATCGTATGGTGCCTCTGGCTTTGGCTGGAAAAGCACCTCGGTTTTTTCAGGCTTATGGTGAGCCCATAACGTTCGGAGGCTCGAGCAAAGTCATCCATGAGGCATTGCGCATCGCCTTCCGTGTGGGCAACGACAGCGCAGTCGTCCGCAAATAGTAGTTCGCGTATGAGCATGTGAAGGAGCTTCGTCCTGGTCTTGAGCTGGCGCAGATTAAATACTCCACCATCGATCCAATAATTGATGTCGATTCCAGCGTCGCATTCCCGCAAGGCGTCTGAGATCATTGCGGCGATGACTATCCCAAACAGGGATGGTGCAAGAACGCATCCTTGCTTCGTTCCATTGATCACGTTGAAGGAGTGAAAGGAACGGATGATGTTCACCAGATTTTCGGGACAGCCGACTCGCAGTAGAAGTTTCCAAAGACCTGTACGGCTGACTGAGTCGAACGCTTTGGTCAGGTCCACAAAGACCATATATAGATCCTGATGCTGCTCGCGGCACTTCTCTTGTAGTTGTCGCGCGGCGAAGACCATGTTGGCCGTGCCCCGTTAGCGACGGAAGCCACATTGGCTCTCGGGTTGGACAGCCTCGGCGACTTTAATGAGAGGATCGACGATGACTCGAGTACGGAGCCCTGGAAGGGCCATTGTCAGAATAGATGATATTATTGCGCGATAAATTCATTATTGCACGATAATTTTGTTATTGCGCGATAAATTCATTATTGCGCGATAAATTCATTATTGCGCGATAAATTTATTATTGCGCGATAATTTTATTATTGCGCGATAATTTTGTTATTGCGCGATAATTTTGTTATTGCGCGATAAATTTGTTATTGCGCGATAATGTAATTATTATTGCGCGATAATTTTGTTATTGCGCGATAATTTTGTTATTGCGCGATAAATTTATTATTGCGCGATAATATAATTATTATTGCGCGATAATTTTGTTATTGCGCGATAAATTTATTATTGCGCGATAATATAATTATTATTGCGCGATAAATTTCGTAGGATTGCGGGCTCATACAATTAATCACAATGGCGGACGAAGACGAAGTGAAAAAGGTAAAAGGACCTTGATTTTCTTGCTTGATATTTTCGATTTGTAGCATTGAAATCTGTGTTTTTTGTTGCTTTTTGATTAATCGTATATTCGTATATATTCGTATTCGTAGGTTGGTGAGTTTTTAACACAACGTGGCATAGAAAATGATATTGTGAGAAAGTTCTTGGATGAAAAGGTATTAATTTTTTAAGAATATTTTAAATTGTGAGTCAGTATCATGGTTACAAGGGTTGTGACAAGAGAGAGAGCATAGAGCATATGAGCATAGAGCATATGCCTACTTATCCTGCTTCCATGTGAATGCTTGCACCCGAGTTACACGTGTCTTCTGCAGTCTGGTGTCTTACTGCTTGTAGCCATGATTTGGATGCACTAGAACTACAGTTGAACAATGATCTGAATAAAGCTCAACTGTGGTTACAGGCAAATAAACTCACTGCAAAAGCGAAAAAGACAAAGTATATATACATTGTTATTGCTCGCCAAAATAAACTTAATGGTCTAAATCATGACCCTATTATAAAAATTAATAATCAGCCAGTAGAAAGAATGCACTCTTACAAACTTTAACGAGGCGTTAAATTGGCAGGCTCAGGTTGAAATTAATCTATTAAATTTGAGAGTTTTGATATACATCACATACATTACGACCGGTGATACATAAATTACGACCGGTGATACATACATTACCACCGGTGATACATAAATTACGACCGGTGATACATACATTACCACCGGTGATACATAAATTACGACCGGTGATACATACATTACCACCGGTGATACATAAATTACGACCGGTGATACATACATTACAACCGGTGATACATACATCATGACCGGTGATACATACATTACGACCGGTGATACATACATTACCACCGGTGATACATAAATTACGACCGTTGATACATACATTACCACCGGTGATACATAAATTACGACCGGTGATACATACATTATCACCGGTGATACATACATCATGACCGGTGATACATACATTACGACCGGTGATACATACATTACCACCGGTGATACATAAATTACGACCGGTGATACATACATTACCACCGGTGATACATAAATTACAATTGGTGATACATACATTACCACCGGTGATACATACATCACGACCAACTTTATACGACATCAACTTGTGCACATAATGCTATGTTTAAAAAAGGGCACTTCAAATGACGAAGAATGGCACTAACAGTTCTTCGATATCTATTTTCGTTCTGACCGTCCGGACCGTACCATATATGTCAATGAGCACATGATGACGTCATAGCAGGCAAACAACGTTGTTGCAGTTCTAAAATTTGTGTATATCTTCAAAGTTATCCAACGAAATTACTTGAAACTTTGCACGTGGATGCATACCAAGCGAAAGAACATGGTTCAAGAATTTCATTTCTATTTTCCAATATGTTTATGTGTGTGATTTGTCCATTCTGTGTTGCTAATACTTGGTTATGAGACCATATTAGTTCTAGATTTTTACATTTGATCATTGTATGTCATCGGTTATTCTTCTTCGGATCCGTCGTCGAAGCTCTTTCTCAAGGTTGCGTATTGGTAGTTGACGTAGTGCTCCTCTGATTTTTTGGTTTCGGGATCGCCAAATGAAGTCGGTGGTAACTGTGGTTAGGTATTCGGTGAGGAAGTAAGAAAGTTTCTGCTGGTCTTGGAGTGTGACTTTGTTCCTCATCGAACATTATTAAAAATGTATGATGCATTGGTATTACCGTATTTCCAATATTGTAGTGAAGTGTGGGGCTGTGTGCAGGTAAATCCGTAAATGCCTATCTAGCAGACTCCAGAAATTGCAAAATAGGGTGGGAAGACTAATCACATACTCGGATTATAATGTTAGATCTGCTGATATTTTGAATATACTTAAACAATTGACAATTAGTGTATTCAAAGCTAGAAATAATTTCTATTCTACCAGGCTTAATTCCATATTTGAACCAACATCCAATGTTCACTTATGTATATATAACTTAAGAGGAAACAATAATTTAGCTGGCAGAGAGTGCACAAGCCTTCTCTCTGTCACCTGAGATATCCCTAGCTGCGAAACAAGATTTTGTCATATGAAACACAGCTATAACTTTGTCCCTACCATCCAAGATATCCCTGCCCTCCAGAGATAACTTGGTTTCATGTGAACAGGGCCATACCTGTTCTCCAATAGTACTAGACTGTAAAACATCATAATGTGTAATTCAGTAATTAATGGTGACAGTTTTTTGAACCCGATCTTATGAAAACTAGAGATAGAAATACATACAGTAAATATAATTGAGAACTATTCTGTATATAGCTTTTGGTGTGGCACACAATATGGTTGATGTTTTGATGTGCAGTACTGTATACACAGTACAGATGGTAGTCATTTAGGAGGGATTAGGATGAAGCATTCAACAGTGACAGCAACTTGTCAATCTATATCAAAAGTTGTTCAGTGTTCATCTGACTGTGTAACATTGTTGCTTTTCTAGATGGATTTTAATGCTATAAGATATGCAGATGATAAGCTACTTGAAGATTATGGATTGAAGGCTGCTGGGCAAAGGCTGTCACTTAGATGGTTTTGTAAGACACATGGAAGATCACTAACTGGAGGAAATGAGGAAGATAAAGAAAGTAGAAAGCAAAGATTATTACAGGAACTTAACAGAAAGAAATCTTCAAAAGCAAATTTGAAAAAAAGTTCCCAGTCATTGATTGCACCGAAAAAAAGAAAGATTCAGCTCGGTTGGCTGCATTTTAATGAAAGCAAACAAAAATATATCCCAGTTCGTATGCAAAGTGGAGGAGGAAGTAGAGATATCAGTGTAGCATATCAAGCTAATACTGCAATTGACATCATACAGGAAGCAAAGCAGCTGTTTTTTCCCAATGGAAAGAGTGTGGGTCATGGTAGTGCTTCCAAAATGATGTTTGAACTGGGAAACTTTAAATACGAATCTGTCCAAAAGGTAGAAGATGAACTTCAAAAACCTTTCATCCTTAGTAGCTATATTGAAGCTTATAAATTAAGTCCAGTCAGATTGTACCTCATGTCAAAACACCTGAAGGAAAAAATTTATGTACAGGATAGTAACAATGATGATGACTTTGAAATGCCAGAATACATGCCAAAAGGCTCATCAAGCAATGAAATGTGTCCCCAGACAACTGTTGTTACTGTGGAACCATGCTCAACAGTCCTGCAAGAAACCTCCTTTCAACGACAAAGCCTAATCAATCAACAAAATGAAGAATATTTACAGTCATTACAGGCTGATCAGCAGAAAAATCAATCCATGGAGCTGAAAAGACAATTAGCTGAACAAGAAGAGGAGAGTGCCAGAGTTGCTAACACTGAGAAAACCCTTCAAAATGCACGGGCAAGACGAGTACCACCAGAACCTGATTTTACATCTGCCGATTGTATCGTTGTTGCAGTCCGCCATATTAGTCTAGGAATTATCACCCGTCATTTCCTTTGCTCGGAAATAGTAATGGCTGTGTATGACTGGGTCGGGTCACTGCAACCTCAACCAAGGTATTTTATCTTGTGTGATGCTTTGTCACCAGGAGTATCTTTATCACCATCAAGTCCAATTTGCAACATTGCTAAAACAACACTTGTTATGCATGCAACTGAAGATGGACCATTGCTTGTGGACAATGAACCAGAAATAAGTATGCTGGGCTTTGGGAGTGGCAATATAGAATAACCAGAAATTGGTGCTTATCCGCCTGAGCAGATTTTCAGTGAAGATTTTCGGTAAGATCAAGTATAAATACGTCATAACTACTGTAGCTACATGCAAGAAAATCATGAAGGGAGGGTACAACTATGGAATTAAAGTGCACCTAAACCCAAAAGTTTTTATTGTCTTATTTGGAAGAACTTTTAAAATGATAAAGTAACTTCTTTGGAAGATTTTCGTTTCTTCGCTTTCTTTTTGAGATATTTCAGTTTGTTTGATATGCAAATGCCTGGATGGACAGGCATTTGCATATCAAACAAACTGAAATATCTCAAAAAGAAAGCGAAGAAACGAAAATCTTCAAAAGAAGTTACTTTATCATTTTAAAAGTTCTTCCAAATAAGACAATAAAAACTTTTGGGTTTAGGTGCACTTTAACTATAATCTTGCTCTTAGACAGAAATCTATCATGCAAGAAGATAAAATACTGCGGTGATTGTTCTACAGTACCTGTATATGTATTTAATATTTAAATTATCTGATGAAAACGATTATTTACAAGCTGTGGCAGCTAGAAATTTGACATTGATGTGACAAACTATAAGTTTACAACTATTAGTTTACATAGCCTGTTTTAATTTCCTGATAATTTAATACAGCTATACAGTCTTCTGCATGTATAGTTTTCTGCGTGGTCCAGGTAAAGCTAGGTACTATAGATAAACCTGTATGTCCTATGCATAAATGTTAATTATTATATGGCTGAGCAAAATGACGCACGCTGATTGGTTAATTTGCGGTCCGGAAAAAGCCGTAATGACCTGAGCGGGAAATTGTCGGGCATTACGCAAGGTGGTAATGCCCTAGAAATTCAAACCGTTGACAAACTTGAAAGTATGGAGGAAAACAACAACGAAATCCAACATGAATCAAATAGTCAGCAAGAAATCGAGAATTTTATTAAAGAACAACAGAGTGCGAACACACTAAAGAAAACCGCTAGCGACATGAAATCTTTTTATCGTTATCTTGAAAAAATAAACAAGGAAAACGTAAAGATTGAATGTCTTGCTCCCGAAGAATTAAATCACTTGCTGTGCAAATTCTTTATAGATGCACGTAAACTTGACGGCGATGAATACGAGCCAAATACTCTCTGGAATCCAGAGAATAAATGTTTATATTTTTGTGTGTGTAAAGCAAAACCATGTAATGAAAATAGAGAAGCCAACCAAATTCTCGGTAAGCGGAAGGCAAGCGAAACTCGGATAAATAGTTCTACAAATACAAAGGCTTTGAAAAAATTCTTGTCTAGGCCATATAATAAACTGCTTATTGACCTCGCTTGTTCGGTCTGTACAGTGAAATATCGGACCTCTGTTTTGATGCACGGACCTCGGCTCGCTTCGCTCGCTCGGTCCGTACTATAAAAACATCGGTCCGATATTTCACTGTACAGACCTCGCGCTCGGTCAATAAGCAGTTATTAATACATAGATACATAATTAATTATATGCTCCCAATTGGGCCTTCCAGCATAAAATTACATGTTTTTTAAATGTTAATTAATATACTATCAAAAAGGAATTTACAATAGAAAAAATAATTAAAAAAGAAAGTTTGTAGCCCAAACAACTGTTGTATACTTCAACATTAAGCCATTTAGATCAACACAAAAAGATTTAATGAGTATTTCATATATCTTCTGTTTCAGTTTATACAGTATATAACCATGAGGTATTAAACTTTCTACAATTTAAAATGTATGTAAATGTAATGATTAATTTTATTATTTGTACAGACAAAATGCTGATACTGTACCTGATGTGACAAAAGAGGTTAAGTAACACTTATAAATTGTATTACTGTATATATATACTGTATTGAATTATATTATATTGAAACCTTTCAAAAGTACATACACATTTACATGTAGCTGCTCAGCTACTTTTGGTTTTTAGAGGCTGTTACAGTATGGGGAGGCTATTTTTCTATGAAGTTGTTGTTACTGTATTTTTTCAGGGCAGTTACTATTCAAGGAGCAGCTATTTTAAAGTTTATTATACAGTATACATGACAAAATTACTGCGTTCTGATTGGTCAAGATTTAATTGCAATGTTGTTTTAATTGCATTCTGACTGGTCAAGATGTAAGCAATTAATGAAATGGGAGAAGACTCTAGGAACTTGGCAATAAAGTTTATAATTGCAGTTTCACATTTCAATTCCAACAACTTGTGTATGTGCATTAAAAATTCCATGTGAATGTTTTGATATGAAGACGTTTTTAAAAACGTGGATATGAAGCGTACAAGTCATAATTTTGTCATGCATATAATAAATGAACTAGAAATATGTATCCGCAATAACCCCTCTCGCCTGTTCTACCCCCGAGTTTCATCCATTCCCATCAATGGTCCCCAGACCTCGCACGCCGTGTATTTGTAGATCACAAATTGCAAAAGGCCGTTTCGTCGTAGAAATCTTTGAATGATATCTCGGCCAATATTTAACCAATTTCAATTCTTGGAATTACCCAGTCTATTCGTGCCTATTACGTTTATGAGAACGTCCATACCCTTCATAAAAACCTGTTTATGTATTTAGAAATTAATCGGCAATCAGGCGGCCGCTTCGCCGTGTATTATTTTGAACGTTATCTTGGTCAATATTTAACCGTTGTAAAAACCTGCTTATATGTGCTTCGTCAGATCACAAATCACCATTGACCGCTTCGCTTTGTCTGCCAAGGCCTGATTTTTCGAGATGAATTAATAAAAAGTCGCACATTAAATACAGTGTGGATATTACTGGAAAGTCATGTGATTCCCAGCAAACATTTATAACAACCCATATTGTGTGACCATCTCTTTATTCTATTTGATATATTCTGTGATATTGTCTTTTCTAGGATTTGCGAGAAAGACGTCTTCGTTTTTTTGAAAAAATGAATTCTGGTCAAGTGCAGAATATTACCATAACTCGGGAGACAGTTATGGAAGATATGCTAACATTTTATAGAGAAGACGTGGACGGCAACGCATTTTCTGTATCACCCGTAAACGTTACATTCCATAAAGAGGATGCTCTCGATCTTGACGGAGTGAAACGCGAAGCATTTTCGTTATTCTGGGAAAGTGCTATAAATTCATATTTTGATGGAACGAACACATTTGTTGCACGAGTAAGTCCTGATATCGAGGAGGAAACGTATACATTGCTGGGCCGTGCCATTAGTCATGGATTTGTCTTAACGGGAGTCCTTCCATTGACAATAAACAAAGTTTTTCTAGCCTGCTCTTTGTATGGCAAAAGTAATGTCACAGATGCGGAGTTCCTGGAAGGCTTAATGGAACTTGTCAGTGATTACGAACAGAAAAAAATCGAGATGGCTCTCATGGAACGCGAAAAAGGTGTTTTGCCTCGAGAAATTATCGAGTTCCTTCTTGATTTACTGGCGGAATATGGAGTAACCAAGGCACCCACTGCAGCTAACCTACGAGACTTACTCATTCGTGTTGCTAAGAATGAGTTGTGCAGTAAGCCATCAATTGCCGCTCAAGCCTTGAAGAAAGGAATGTGCTCTGGCTGCTACGAGCAACTATGGGAGTTGTCTACAAAAGAGAGCCTTTATCAAGTTTATGAAGCAATGATTCCATCGACGGAAACAGTTGTGTCAATGTTAAAAGAGGATGAACCAGCAAACAAAAACCAAGCCATGGTCGTCAGATACCTGAAAAAGTATGGTGTGAAAGAATTGCACCGATTTCTTCGATATACAACTGGCAGTAGCTGTTTGTCAACACTAAAGGAAATTAAATTAATCTTCCATGGCCTCACTGGTTACCAACCATACATTGCAGTGCATACTTGCGCTGGCAACATCGACCTTCCATCTGGAGGATATTCAAGTTTCAGTGACTTTAGGCAGCAACTTGATTGCGTACTTCAAAGCCCAGAGGCATGGGCGTTTAGCTTAAGATAAGGCGGATTATATACAGTAGGTTATACAACAAACGCTTTTGTTCACAAAGCTTTTATAGTTTCCGTATTTCTTTGTACATGTAGTCGTTCACCAAATAATCGCCCTCTATGGAGAACAAAATATGCGAAATAGACCGAATAAAAAATGGTCGCCGCCAATTTAAAATTATTTTGTTGCATTTAAATTAGCCTGACGTACTAGCCTCGTTTTGGAGTAATCATTCTTTTGAATTGCAAACACAAGAATGAGGCTAGTCAGGTTAATTGGCGGCCATTTTTGCATACGGTCTAAAGTTATGACCACAGGCTATTCAAAGTAATACGGTAGTTGAGGTTCATGTTATATGTTCTCGGTTAACTGTTTTTCTCGGTGCACTTTTAGTGTATGTTATGTTTTTAAATAACTAAAACAAAAACACTTTAGTTAAAGAAAATTTCCATCTTTCCATGTGATTAAACCTGAAAGGTTTGGATGAAAATAATTGTGAATTGCATTGAGCGACCATGCATGTCTGACCACGAAGCACAGCTAAGATCTCAGTGTTGATTTTACGGAGGGGGGGGGGGACGGAGAACCCGGAGAAAACCCCTCGAAGCACGGGAGAGACCAACTACAACAAACAACTCTACTCACATGAATTTCAAGCTCGAGAATCAACACGAGGTTATTCCCAGATGGTCACCCATCCAAGTAGTAACCTCGTCCGACCGGGCTTGACTTCAAAGGTGATTGGCAGCGCCGTGACAGCACACGCCACCCGTGCTTCCGCAGTGAAATGTATCATATCATCAAGATAGCATGTATTTCTTTAATAAAATAAAGTCAAAACATTTGATTGTTGTTACCTTCTCCACAAAAAGATGTAAAAATAAAATATATTATCTGTTTTAATCTCAGTTCAAAATGTTATTGATAATGAAAATATCGAAATCGGACCATGGCCCATACAGCGTACGTTACTGTACCCGAAAAATAAATTACTTTTAAATAAAAGGCCTTTAAGTATAATGTTTAGAAACGTTTTCATTCTCGTATTTTATGCTTCTGGACGCCGCCATTTTAGAGTTTGCTCGACGGCTCAAGATTGATGTACAGCGGTAATTTTCTTTTCAATTTTGACGTCATTGAGTGTTTTTCTTTTGTTCCTTGCACTCAAGTGACGTCAAAATTGAAAAGAAACCCCCGCTGTACCTCGGCTGTACCTGTCTGAGCCGTCGAGCAAACTCGAAAATGGCGGCGTCCAGAAGCACAAAATACGAGAATGAAAACGTTATTTCTCGAATACAAGATCAGTTACAGTAAAACTATTAACATTTCTAAACATTATACTTAAAGCCCTTTTATTTAAGAGTAATTTATTTTTTGGGTACAGTTAAAGGTAATATTAATATAACGCAACAATTAAGGTCACACATGACATACGCCCTTTATAAAATGTACAACATGCTCATGTGACTTCATGTGAGACTTGTGTTTATATTACCACACATAACATATTACTCCTGGCGTATATTGGCGATGGACTGAAGTAGCTCTAGATACAAATTCTCTGCTTCTTTGTAATTTATTGGGTAATTAAGGCCACGCTCTTGCATAATGATACTTGCCAGTTCTTCGAACTCTGGTTCACAACTAGACCGCTGTTTACAGCACATTTCATTTGCTACTTCAGTGTCCTCAGTATCTACCTTGACTATGTAGTCCATTGTTTCGGTTATTTCAGGAATAAAGTAATTACTATCTGGTCGACCTGCAGGAGATTCAGCATTTGTCGAAGGCCTGATTGCATGGGTATTCCAATGTTTAGCTGTTTGATGGATTTCTTCCTGAATAATTGACATATAACAAAACCTAACGCATTGCACGTGAATAAAGTCGTCGTCGCAAAATACACCACGATATCGCATGTCCTTAAAATAACGGATCCACCAATCACAGCAGCTCCTGCGTAGTTGACTCCACCAAGCTTCAATGCGTTGGTTAGACGTTGATTTTCCGTACATGAAGCTCTTGTGCCCAGCAAATGAATCATCGTTTAATGATCTAAAATAGCGCTGAATGGCAGCGATGTTTGTATTTTCAGTGCCATTATCTCCACGAATTACCCTTGCAGTCCCAGAAATGTGGCTTACGTAATCGACAAAGTATTTTGCTACAATGGATGGGTCGTTATTGGATGAACTAACTTCTAGCCATAGGATACGACGGCTGTATCCATCTATGCATCCATGGATACAGAAACCAAATGGTTTTAATTTATCGTCTCCGTCTATGTGCCATCGGTCATTTGGTCCCCTTACTTTATACTTTCTTCTCTTCAATCTATGTTTCAAACGTGCTGTTACACCATCAGGATCCACGATCCTTAACACGTGACGGACTGTTTCTCTACTAACGACCAGACTATGATCATTACGTAAACGCTGGTGCATTGCCCTATAACCAATCAAACTTCCACTGCTGTCAAGCTCTTCTTCCACCGCATGAACCACATCTTCGAGTTCACTTTGATTCGCTCTTCTCCCAAGTCCGTAAAGCCGAAGAATTCGTTTTAATTGACGAATACTTAGGATGATACCATGGAAACTTACAAGAAATCCTAAAATTTCCATATAAGTGAAGCCAAGGTGGAAATATTCCATGATTAATGCGTTTCTTGTATTTCTACCTTGTCTGAAAACTGGCAAGTAGTTCCCCAATGGAATAGCATTGCTGACGGAAGAGTAAATAATTAGGTATACTAATAATAGTATTAACACAAAAGCATCCATTTTCACGCTGCATTAAATGTAAAATTGCCGATTAATTGTATGAGCCCGCAGTCCTACGAAATTTATCGCGCAATAATAATTATATTATCGCGCAATAATAATTATATTATCGCGCAATAATAATTATATTATCGCGCAATAATAAATTTATCGCGCAATAACAAAATTATCGCGCAATAACAAAATTATCGCGCAATAATAAATTTATCGCGCAATAATAAATTTATCGCGCAATAACAAAATTATCGCGCAATAACAAAATTATCGCGCAATAATAAATTTATCGCGCAACAATGAATTTATCGCGCAATAACAAAATTATCGCGCAATAACAAAATTATCGCGCAATAATAAATTTATCGCGCAACAATGAATTTATCGCGCAATAACAAAATTATCGCGCAATAACAAAATTATCGCGCAATAATGAATTTATCGCGCAATAATATCATCTATTCTGGCAATGGCCCTTCCAGGGCTCCGTACTCGAGCAAGGATCTTGCCAGCTATGCTAAGGAGTGATATGCCGCGGTGTTGTCGCATGTGAAGCGGTCGCCTTTTCTGTTGTAGAGGTGTCGGAAATCCTGTGGGGCAGCTTCATGGTTCCAAATCTTTATGAAATTCGATGGAGCCGGTTGGTCAGATTAGGTCCGCCATATTTGAATACCTCCGGTGGTAGTCCATCAGATCCGGGAGCCTTACCATTCTTGAGCTGCTTTATTGCCTTCTGAACCTCGCCGATGGTCGGCAGAACCGCAACATCTGACATTGGTGCTTGCTGTGGGACATCTTCAATCACTGAGTCTGCGATGTCGGATGGTCTGTTCAGAACTAGTTCGAAGTGCTCAGCCCAACGGCGCAGGATGAGCTTGGGCTCAGTGATCAGGGAAATTATTAATTATTGGTGAAATCCGTTAAAACCGGGACCATGTTAGGTCGTGGCAGTCAGCGGCGTCTTGGAGAGCTCGTGCACGTCCAACCTCGTACCCAGGGCATTTTGCCTGCACGGTGGAAGGTCGGCGAAAATGGCCCTGGGATCGGCTGGTCCAGTCTATAATGCGATTGGCTTGTCATAATTATTGTAATTCAGCCGAGTATAATTTATTCATCTAAATCTGAATGCTGTCTTCAAATTTTACAGCAAACTTGAAGTGAAGCTTTCGCTAAATTGGATATATGCTTCTTCATACCTTTTGTAAGAGATAACCATGGATGTATGGTGAATTATTAAGCTTGTTAGCTGCTTTTATGCCGACGAATGCTGACATGAACAACTCTGAAGAGCATTAAATATTTCTCAATTATTCAGGTCAACAAAGTAGACAAAGGCAATGGAACAGACCACACAAATTATCATATCTAAACACCCAGAAATTTTGGGTGTCACGTGACCACCTTATCCCAGGGCCATTTTCGCCGGGAACTAGGTTGTCAGACGTCGTGTTTTCACCTGAGCAGCTGTCTTTGCGCGCTTATATGAGTCCTTTTTGGCCTGGCTGGTCTTGTCGTTTATCCGTTCTAGGTGCTTTTTGTGAAGGTCCCTCTCCCTGAACGAAAAAGAAGATAGAAAGCTGAGCTGAGCAGAACCTGACGAGAAAGAACAGCAAAGTATAAGCAGAGCAAAGAGAAACGACCCAACTAAGAAGAGAACCTTAGAGTCAGAAGAATTTCTTGAACCTTTGAACCTTATCCTTTGAACTTATCCTTTGAACATTATCCTTTTGAACCAATTATCATTGCACTTTTGTCGTTGAATTGTATTTTAATTTGTCAAGTAACATTCGTGGTCCGTAATAAAAATCCTGCTCCTCCACAAACCTTGTCAGCTCTACCATTATTCAGAGCTAAATAACCCCATAACACTCTAAATTAACATTTCTCATCATTTTAGGAGTTCATTCCTCATCATTTTAGGAGTTTCACCCAACGTGAAATCGAACCATCATGCTTGTGTACCACAACACACTAACGACTGGACTGCGAACTCCAAGAAACTGAAATAAAATATGATATTTATATCTCTCAGACCGTCTACGGTTTTGGATAATAGACCTCTGTCCAATATCCCTTTATATATGCATGCAAATTAGCCTTTCTGGCCTCGTTACAAAGCAAAGACTCTTGGTGGACGCTATTTCAGATACTTTTCAGGAAAGCAGGGTTGTTAAAAGCAGGGTTATTACTGAATCGAAACAGAAATTTAAAGTGGGGATTTAAAGAACGAAGCATATATGTTATATAAACAATCACCAAAGTCCTGGTGACTAGGTGCTCTACCGTATCTGAAATAGCCCCACCAAGATTCTTTGGAATTACAGACACACGAACGACTTTCTGACCTAATTTAAATGCATATAAAGAATATTTAATTCGGCTGCCATTACGAAAGCGGTCTATAGGGAGTATGACTATACGGAATATGACTTCCCATAGTTGTGTGTGCCGAGATTTATGTTATGATTTTCGATGGTTTCGTAGATGCTCAAGCATCACGTAGTCTCCAGACTGCCGTACACGAGGAGCTCAGCAAAACTGCTGAGGTAAACGATCCGATACTAGAATGGGACATCAAGAAGGCGACTCATACGGCTGCGCTGAGGGCCCTCGGTCGTAAGTGCCGGATGCATGCACAAGGACTGGTTTGACGAAAACGACCTAACGATACGCCCACTTCTTGACGATCTCCTTTTATGCTTTTTTGGCGGGTAAAACTGATTGATAGTTGTAATCGTAGATCAACCAATCATATGGTTTTGGACTGAGTCTCTTGCTCGACCAAATAAAGGCGTTGCTTTGGAATGTGCCGACCAAGGCAAATCATTTGAAAAGTTTTTCCGTATAGTAAATTATTAAAGTTCTTGACTAAATTGACATGGTAAGATAGGAGATATCATAAGCAATAAATTCGTTATTTTATTTTACAGTTTTATAAAGTATTTAAGAAGCAATTCTCTTTAAAGGTTCGTTACGAAATATAGGTAAACAAGACGACAGATTACGACGACTTCAAAATCGATCTGCTAGAATAATAGCAAAGGAGTTCACTCGTTCATCTGAGGCCACGCGACATTTAGGGTGGCCACCTCTGTCATTTTAAAATCATTTTACTGCTTTTAATATTGTACATAGATATAATACTCGTTTATCTCTTCCAAAGGTGAAACACAATTTCGGAAAAAACACCTTTTTATTTAGTGGAGCCAAACTGTACAATGAACTACCTTTATATCTTACTAATGTGGAGACTAAAGAGGCTTTTATCCGCCAGGCAAAGAAATTATTTTTTAAGAAGACTTGATATCCATATAAATTTCAAGACTTTCCTATTTATTGGTGTGATGTTAGTTCTCTTGTATTTACCTAATTTTTAAATCTTGTAATAATTAGTTGTTTAAATGCAGGGGCCCTAAGGATATCAGCCTTTGTTGCTGACTGGGCTACCCTGCTTAAGGTAGCAAGATCCCTCTGAATACATTTTTAATACCATACAATATAACAATTAACCCTTACAGCCATTTGATAGAACATATGACAAATAATATTTCCACACAAAAAAACATAAATTATGCTAATTAGCTGACGAAATGGCCGCCGATTGGTCAAAATCGGGATATACTTCAAACAAATTTGCCATTTTCCAAACACTATTTCTCCCTCATTTTCCCATATATTTCAATAAAATTTTCACCACAGCCTCCTAACAGGAATATCTAGGGAATGGTGGTAGGAATTTTGAATCTGATTCATACTTGTTGAATTATCTGACATAATTAATATAATTTAGGTGGTGGAAATTGAAAAAGAAAAGAAAAAAGCATGTCAGAAAATAGCTGAAAGTTTATATTGAAAATGCTACCACCAGAATATGCCTTAGTATATAAGCTATAAACTCAGAAACTTTCAGAACCTTATCTCTAAAACTGCCTGAGAAATCTTGTTTGAAGTATATCCCGATTTTGACCAATCGGCGGCCATTTCGTCAGCTAATTAGCATAATTTATGCAAACTTTTTGTGTGGAAATATTATTTGTCATATGTTCTGTCAAATGGTTGTAAGGGTTAATTGTTATATTGTATGGTATTAAAAATGTATTCAGAGGGATCTTGCTACCTTAAGATAACTGATGGCAAGATGGTAATTATAATGTGACAAGTATCATGCACCTTTGTCACAGGACAATAGTAGATACGATCATTTAGATAAACTTTAGGCGCCGGTATTCAGTTATAAGTCGACGCGAATATTCTAACCCAAGATAAGGTTTACAGATATAATAGATTATATATATGTTGCATAACACTTGTGTTATATGCAAATGAAGTAGCCTATCACGTCAAGTTAGAACATTAAGAAATTAGAAATAGAAAATTAATTTGCGATCGCTATTGTGTCGTACTGTGGAAAGTTTCAAGTAATTCCGTTGAATAATCTCAAATATATACTTGATTTTCTAAAAATGTAAAAACATTTTATGTAAAAACATTTTAGCTGACATCATAGGTCATTTCATTTGCATATCACAACGTGAGATGCGAAGGACAAACTTAATTTTCATTTCATAGGCACTTTAAGTGTTAGTTTTATTGAAATATTCTTTTTCAACGCGGCCATTTTAGAGTTTGATCGACGCTAAAGGTTGATGTACAGCGGTGGTTTTCTTTTCAATTTTGACGTCATTGAGTGCTTGTACTCAATAAAAGAAACCACCGCTGGACATCAAGTCTAATATAATATAAGTCTAAAAATACCTAAAATGGCGGCGTCCAAAAACATAAAATACGATAATGAAAACGTTATTTCTCGAGTACAAGAGCAGATACAGTAAAACTATTAAGATTTCTAAACATTATACTTAAAAGCCTTTTATAATTAAAACTATAATTTATCTTTTGGGCATAATTCCCCTTTAATAATTTCATCGGACTTTGGTCTAAGAGTAATGATAGTACCACATACAAAGTCACGAATGATACTACATACTGTGATAGATTGCGATATGTTTCAGGATCATGTACGGTATGAAAAATTCACTGTTTTATTTACATTATATAAATAGTACAACATCAGTCACACGAATGATGTCACACAAGTGACTTCAGTTTCTTCCAAGGTTTTTTAAATCGTTCAAATAACGCCTCTCGTACAGATCCTGTGACCTTTTGTACAAGGCAAATGGCCGTCGCGATCACGAACCACAGGTTGTACAGCAAAATAATTTGAAAGTTGCCAAGCCAGTCTAGACGTCCAAATTCACCCATTAAATCAAAGGTGGTGATTCCTGAGTTGTAGAAAAATGTAGAGACAAGACTATAAACTACCAGCCGTGCAGTGTTTAAATAATTTTAAAATCATTTTAAAGTACCTATAAGCCATGGATATGTTTCTGTATAGAGCACGTAAAAATAGCTGTCTTTTACAGTTTTTAATTTGGTCCATTGGTTTCGGATATGTCTCTTTGCGAAAAACTCCTATTTGGAATTCACCGGGAGAAATTTTTAAAGCAAATTACAAAGGGTCTGGTAACTAGCTTACGTGACGTAACATAAGGGACGGAAGTCTCTTAGGAAGTTACGTTATTCGCCTGCAGTGTGTAGTTATAGTTTAGTTATATTAGTTATACAGTGTCGTTATAGTGTAGTTATAGTGTAGTTATAGTTTAGTTATGTGTAGTTATAGTGTAGTTATGTGTAGTTAATGTTTAATAATAATGTTTACTGTTTATATAGCGCAAATTAGCATGTGTATATGATCAAATGCGCTTTACAACATCGACAATTTATTCTATTATATTCAGTACCTAGTACCCAGTACCCCAATCAAATAACCTTAACTATTTATTTTTACAGTTTTTATCATCATTAGTTTTCCTAACTATTTATCCTAACCCGCCCTGTCAACTTCCCTGTGGGAGGAAACCGGAGAAAACCCACGACTTTCGGCAGAGTGTTGACCAACTCTTTCCACGTGCGATCAAATGTCCGAACACAGGATTTGAACTCTTGACCTCAGAGGTGGGAGGCAGTGGCCCTGACCACCAGACCACCGAAGCCCCGAGTTATAGTGCAGTTATAGTGTGTAGTTCTATAGTGTGTCGTTATAGTGTAGTTATAGTGTTGTTGTGTAGTTATAGTGCGTAGTTATAGTGTAGTTATAGACTATAGTGTAGTTGTGTCGTTATAGTGTAGTTATAATGTGTAGTTGTGTACAGTAGTTATAGTGTAGTTGTGTAGTTATAGTGTGTCGTTATAGTGTAGTTATAGACTATAGTGTAGTTGTGTCGTTATAGTGTAGTTATAATGTGTAGTTGTGTACAGTAGTTATAGTGTAGTTGTGTAGTTATAGTGCAGTTATAGTGTGTAGTTATATAGTGTGTCGTTATAGTGTAGTTATAATGTGTAGTTGTGTACAGTAGTTATAGTGTAGTTGTGTAGTTATAGTGTGTCGTTATAGTGTAGTTATAGACTTATAGTGTAGTTGTGTAGTTATAGTGCAGTTATAGTGTGCAGTTATAGTGTGTGGTTATATAGTGTGTCGTTATAGTGTAGTTATAATGTGTAGTTGTATACAGTAGTTATAGTGTGTGGTTGTATAGTTATAGATATATTGTTTTGGGGTGTTCAATGAATCAGATTTAGGACAAGGAATTTCACTTCATCGCACCCTTAAAGTGCCTATAACCCCAATTGTTTTATTATTTATAAACATTCTATATAAAGCAAACAGTTGAACAGTGAAATATTTCTTTGATTTGATCTTTTCTTTGATACTTTATACAGGTTTATGTTTTTAAAATGGTAATGAATATGACGTCAACCAAGGAATTTGGCTTTCTTTCCTGCCTTCGTTCCTTGTGTTAAATTGGTTGAGGATTTGCGTGAAAATTTTAATAAAAATTCTAGTATATAACGTTCAAGTATACCATCAACGATTGAATTATGTGAAATTTCCTTAGCAGCAAAATATTGCATCCGAAATGATGACTGAGTGACGTCACACTCATTAGCATTTCGGACAAACAAACCTTTATATAGTACATAAACGCAAGCTCAAATCATAAAACATTTTGTCATTCAACTATTCCCTTCATGTAGAATATATATATCAGTAATATAGTATTTGGAGTAATAGGCACTTTAAGCTACGTCACAGGTGGCTCGTCCCAGGCCTCTTTTATTTGCGTTTTTTTCTCACAAAATGGTGGGCCGAATAAAAAACAGTAAAAACCTTATCAACTATTTTTGCGTCCTCTAAACAGAAAACAAATAAAAAACTGCCCAGGCCTCAGACACTTTAAGCGTCACGAGAAAAGGCGCGGGGAAATTATTACATTTAAAAGATACGTTTAAAATATTTTTCGTTAAACCATAGTTAGTAGAGGCGATGGTTTGGAAGCTCCATTGTCTTTCAAGATGACGCAATGTTCATGTTATAAAATTGGAGAAAGTGTTTGTTATTGGTTGGAGAAAGGAAATTCTATGGACACGTGAAGGCGAAGGGCTCACAACACGTGACGATGAAGGACTATACATTAATTAAATCCGAACGTTGTTATAGCGGAGCGCGTTAATGCTATTTATAGAACCAAAACTCAGACAAACAAACCAAAATCGAATCTCAAGGGATCCCCAAATAGCCTTTTCTATTGTTGGGAATGCAAGAATAAACAAGAATAAATTATAGACTCAGACAAACATACATACTGACGTCATTACCGCGTTTCGCTATTGGATGACTGCTTCATTATACAGAAAATACAATACGTTCAGTGACCGTGAAAGTGAACAATAACAACATAGAACAATGACTTTGGCTGACCTTCCAAACCATCCCTTCTACAAACTATGGTTAAACTGAAACGTGAAATAATCCTCGTGGTGTACAAAAACCGAGACACGGAACGACAAGTGACAGAGGAAACTCAACCCAGCGAAACGCAAAGACATTACACAGTGATTCAACGAAGAAATACGAAGTGATTTTGCTATGAACTTTCAACAGTACAATCGGTTTCTAATAACTCTCTTCGTATTTCACTGTTGAATCACTGTGTAATGCCTTTGCGTGTCGCTGGGTTGAGTAAATCAACTTTAGCAGGGGAAAGAGACATGAAGATGAAACTTTAGCTGATTATATACCTCTTTCATAATGGCACCCAAATTAAATATACTTTTATATTAATTTAAATTAAAGTGCCCCTAACTTCATTATTTTTTATTGTCTTATTTGGAAGAACTTTTAAAATGATAAAGTAACTTCTTTTGAAGATTTTCACTTCTTCGCTTTCTTTTTGAGATATATCAGTTTGTTTGATATGCAAATATCTGGAATTTCGTCACACATGCATAATGACTTATCAGAGAATGTTATATATCTTTGCGTTCATGAAATAAAAACACTAAAGTGTGAATAACATGTGTGTGCGTTTCTCCCACAACACGAAACTTCTTGATTTTAAAGGATTTCGTTCGAGAATGAAAGAGATATACACATTTCTCCAACAAGTCATTATGCATGTGTGACGAAATTCCAGACATTTGCATATCAAACAAACTGATATATCTAAAAAAAAAAAGCAAAGAAACGAAAATCTTCAAAAGAAGTTACTTTATCATTTTAAAAGTTCTTCAAAACAAGACAATAACACATTTTGAGGTTATGGGCACTTTAACCTTTCTGACCTCGCGCGTGTGTCTGTAATTCCAAAGAATCTTTGCTTGTAACGAGGCCAGAAAGGCTAATTTGCATGCACATAAAATAATATTTAGACTGGCCGCCATTATGAAAGAGGTCTATATTGCATGAAACTGCAGTCCAAAAATAAATTACTTTTAAATAAAAGGCATTTAAGTATAACGTTTAGAAATGTTAATAGTTTTATGGTATCTGCTCTTGTAGTCGAGAAATAGTGTTTTCATTCTCCATTTTAGAGTTTCCTTGACGACTCACAATTGATGTACAGCGGGTTTTCTTTTCAATCTTGGCGTAATCGAGTGCTTGTCTTTTGTTCCTTGCACTCAATGGCATCAAAATGAAACGAAACCCCCGCTGGACATCGCGTTTGAGTCGTTAAGCAAATTCTAAATCTAAGCATAAAATACGAGAATGAGAACGTTATTTCTGAGTACAAGAGCAAATATCGTAAGTTTATTGAAGTGCCGATGAAGCAAAATTTAGTCTTTGTTATTTGGACTATGTTTAAGGTTACAGGATATGTTAGGATGTGATTTGAGGAGATTTGCTATTACGCGCTGAATATTCCGCCAATGTCTCAAATTTGCAACAAATGTAGCCAGATAAATGAGGAACATCATGGCATTATCAAATAGAAAATAAATAAAACACTTTGCCAAATATATTTACAGATTTAAAATCAAAGTACCTTCCCTACGCAGTCGTTGTTCATCGCTGGTTTTACTAAAAATCTGTCAAATTCTCATTTTACACTTCTCAAAGATAGTTCTTATTTATCGCATTTATTTATTGCTTAAGTGGTTTATCAGCAGAGCATATTCTTTCCCGACCCGTGCTATATCAAGAACAATGGGCAAACAAAGGCCCGTAACTCAGCTAATTTTACGTTAAATCAATCGCGCGAACACGTTTTTGTAGCCCAGGCATACACCAATACCGTGTGCAAATTTGGAAGGAATCGGTTAAAACGCGCGCTTAACATTGTTCTTTGAATGTGTGCATGCGAACCAAAATTCATTTGCCAGAAAATAGCATTTGAATATTTCGCGGGGTTTCTTTGATAATGCTCCGCCCTTCCTGTCAAACAATAATAGGACTAACTTTACAACCAATTAGTTATGACGGGCCACATTTTGTAAAAAATCTGGAAGTTGGCGTAGAAGACCGTCTGAAGAAGCGGGGCAAGCCTCCTAGAATTTATGAAGGTTTCTTAACCGTGACCGATTTCTTTCGAGTCTTACAAAACGGGCTCTTATTCTTTTTACAAACTCTTGACTTATCGGTAGGCATTTCCGAGTTCTATTTTGAAAGATGAAATTTGATACTAATAATAATGATTATGTCCTAATGAGCTGTCATTCTGCTGTTTATAATAACACGCTTTCCCGCCACGGATAGAGACTTAGATTGTGTAAAAATGTCATTTTATGAAAATTTTGGTGTTCTGTAACCTTAAATGAACTCCTAAAATAATGAAGAATGGTAATATAGATCTCTTTCATACCTCACGTCGTTCTCGAGACTTATGTGATATGAAATAATATATGTAAGTGAAATAACCTACGACGTATAGGTTATCACATTTTTAGAAAATCAAGAAATTAGAAATAGTAAATTAATTTGGCATCGCTATTTCGATGTAATGATGTTAATAATAATAATAATAATAATAATAATAAGACGTATTATAGTCTCAATGCTCTTACAACAATATATTCTTAAAGTTACTTATAAAACTAATTAGTTTCATTATAAGAAATTTTATGAAATTTTATTTATTTATTTATTTATTTATTTTTTAGAAATTTTATTTTTTATATGTTAGGTGTCACGAAGTGTCGTAATGTGCAAAGTTTGCAGCGATTTCGTTGAATAATAACAAAGATATGCGTAATTTTCTAAAAATGTGATAACCTCTGAGTCTTGACGTCATAAGTCAAATGATTCCATATCACACAAGTCTAAATATCTCGAGAACGACGTCACGTGATATATGAAAAAGCTCTAAATTATCATTCCTACTCATTTTCGGAATTCATAATAAAATTTAATTTTCGTTTCATAGGCAGTTTAACATATCTAAACATCAAACTTAACTGTCTTTTATGGAAAAATAATTTATATTTGACTGCAGTTCCCTTTAAGCATGTTTTAACACAAAGTGCCAAAGATAATAAATATTTTAAAAACTCAAAGATGAGATGGGCACTTTAAAAGAGAATTGGAAATCAAGGGAGGTATTCTTCAACTTACCCAAAATTCTAGATAGAACAGGAAGAGCGGAGCTAAGAACTAACAGTACAATACAGTT
Organism: Chrysogorgia sp. JL179-B06; assembly: GCA_035772405.1. Classification (NCBI taxonomy): domain Eukaryota; kingdom Metazoa; phylum Cnidaria; class Anthozoa; order Scleralcyonacea; family Chrysogorgiidae; genus Chrysogorgia; species Chrysogorgia sp. JL179-B06. Next base: position 1,029,881 of record JAYKKM010000102.1, on the reverse strand, counting down.
GCCTATAACCTGAAAGGGAATATATAATAGGGAATATTAGCGATACGACGTACTTTTATGTAGAGCTAAAACTTTCTAGTCTCTACAATATAGGCGTTACAATTGCAATTCTGATGTATAAAGTTAAAGTGCCCCTAACCTCAACATTTTTTATTGTCTTATTTGTAAGAACTTTTAAAATGATAAAGTAACTTCTTTTGAAGATTTTCGTTTCTTCGCCTTGTTTTTGAGATATATCAGTTTGTTTGATATGCAAATGTCCGGAATTTACGTCACAGATGATGTAAATTAGCTCAGATTATGTAAATAGGATCTTTGAGAATGAGGAAGAATAAATAGGGAAAGTTGACATATAAAATAAATTACCACCAGAGAGATGACTAAAATCGTAGGGAAAATGAAAAGCGAGTCCATCGTCAGAAAGATTTTGAGTTGGTTAATTCAAAGACATTAGTGACTGTTCACTTTTGATTGTATGTTTACCATGCTTTGTTTATGTATATATATTAAGACGCCAATATTTGGCATTTTATGAACTGGCTGGGAACCAGAATATAAGGTCCGGCTATCCTTTACAATAGGTTAGATCATATCACAACACTGATTACAAAATAACATTTTGTAATCCTATTCGGTGATCGGCTAAAAGCCATATTTCCAGCACTCGATGGAAACATGGAAAATCTTACGCCATCACATGCATACGCCTTCTTGAGGAGAAGGAGAACAAACTATTCGGTTGCCTTACCTGGGTCATTGGCGTATTTTGAACAACAGGTGTCAGTTTGCTAAAAAACGGAACGCTATAAAAACCTACTAGTGAAGCAACCATGAGATAGCTTAGGTTTGGAGTCAAGAGATTTAAACTCATCTATATGTAAGTAACGAGTAAGCTAACAAGAGTATGCTATTCCTCCTCTTCCCAAAATTGCAAATGATCCTCCTTAACTAACCCAACAAACGCTTTACTATACAAAAATAAATGCTTTACTACAACTATCACTAAATCCCCTCCAATAATAAGCACCCCCAAAAATAAGCCCTCTCGGAATATAAGCCCACCAAAATGTCCTTTGATCAAATATAAGCAGTGTTCGCCAGTAACGAAGTAAATTTACTTCCTTACTTTACTTAAGTAAAAAAATCAGTATTTACTTGTAACGAAGTACATTTTTCAACAAATATTTTTTACTTGTAACGAAGTAAAAATTTTGTTAAATAATTACTTTTTAACTTCGTTACTTTTTGTTTTATCGGCAAAGTAAAAAAAGAAATTCGGAACGCGGAGTCGGTACATCCATCAGCTGGAGATCTAGAGTGGAGTAATCGCGTGAAGTTGGTTTGTGCACGTGATGTGATTGACAACTGTTGAGTTGGCGCCGCCAAATAGCGCCCAGATTAAAGTACAGTACCAGATTATCAATTGTCATGTTGGTTAGTGGTTCGAGAATATATAGTTTGTTTCAGAAGTACTTTTCTGGAATATTTTTTGCCATACTTTTACTTTTACTTAAGTAAGATTTTCAGGCCATACTTTTACTTTTACTTAAGTAATATTTTCCGGCCATACTTTTACTTTAAGTAAGATTTTCAGGCCATACTTTTACTTTTACTTAAGTAAAAACTGAGGAGTTAACTTTTACTTTTACTTAAGTACAAAATATCAGTACTTTGCTGAACACTGAATATAAGCCCCGGCCTTATTTTCGGATGTTTACGGTATATCAATCGAACCATTATTGTAACCTTCGCCCTCCACCTGTGTCAATGGTTAGAGCGTCACAGTGGCAATCAGAAGGTTACAGTTCGGGACTTAACGATCGTCCATGTATCGAATTATCTGAAGGATACAATATAAGTATGATTTCCAGGGTTGCACCAAAAGACCCCATCATGGATGACGAAACTTTACCAATTACTGATTTCTATATAAAATAATCATAAATGAGAATGAAAGATAAAAACATACAGCATCAGAAATTCACGCAAACCTCCAACCGACCGACAAATCAACCTTACCAACAAGGTAAGTTTACACACTGCGATTAAAACCCAGCTGTGTTGTGACCCTATTGTTGTAGGTGTCCATTATTTTTCATAATGGACTAGAAGCTATTCATTATTTTTCTAATAATGGACGCTGTCCATTATTTTTCAATATAACGCAATGTATATTTAATTTATGCATCATCCATAACATTAACACATAAAAATCATTTTTAATTCAATTTCAATGTATGTCTTTTACTTACAATCCACTCAAAATACCATCAGTGTCACTTCCCGCGTCTCTACTACCAAACATCTCGACTGAGTTATAAATAATACTTCATCGCCTTCACTGGATTCCGCCATTTGTTTACAAACTCGCACTCAACAACTTCACATGAATACTTCTACTCAGTCAATGTCCATTATTTGTTACGCATTGCTAAGCACTAGATGTGCAAACGCATCAATTCATTTCAAAACTAATTTATGGAGCTGGGTTTTAAGCAGTCTAAAAGCCTCAACCCAATCCATTATTTGAGAGAATGGACTGCACCTCGCCCATTGGATTGGGTTTCGGCTGTTATCCTTTACTCAATTAGGTCGATTTCTTAACAAGGAACATTCACATATCCTCTCATGAGTAAATACACTACATAACATGCACTAGGGTAACAAAATCGTCCCAATTAATCGCAGTGTGTAAATGCACGTAACACTTTTATTTAATCACGGTAGCCTCAACAACAAATGGTGATAAACAACGTTCAAAAACTTCACGAAGAAAAGACAAAGAAAATCAGTGGCATGACGGAGGTTTTATTGTGATAAATCAATCAATCAATCAATCAATCAATCAATCTCATCAAATATAATGCATGCATATGTTGTAATAATGAATAAAAACAAATTAATAGAATTAGACTATAATACAATGTTCCTTAATTTTTCCCTAAACACGTCAATATTTTCAGCCAAACGAACTTGCTCAGGTAGACTGTTCCAGTATTGAAATATTAAATAACTAAAATATTTTCCCTTCCACTGATGGTTAAAACGAGGCAAAACTACGATATAACCCTCACTTCTAAGATTGTAAATTGAAGTTCTAAAGTTAAAAAATTAAAAAATTAAAAAATTAAGAAATCCGTATGTCGCAAATTAGACATATCCAACAAATAATTTCCCAACGCAACCAGGTGATAAATCAGACATAGTTTGACGCTACTCTGGCTTTAAAAACTTTTTTGAACGCAAGTATAAAAGTTACTGTCCATGACCCAACGTTCCGACACTCCAATCTAGTGTCTTCATCAGGGGTGATTGTTGTAAAGTTAGGATCCCTATTTATACCCTCATAGAACCGATGATGACGTGTTATCTATTAACAAGATGCAAATAAACTTCCAAAATTATTACCACTAATCCGCGGTACCATCAGAGACGTTGTCTGGAGGCTTGGCATATCAATTTATCGCCCACGGGATGACGGTGGTTTATTACCAGAAGCTTATTTGCATCTTGTTAATAGATAACGTCATCATCGGTTCTATGAGGGTATAAATAGGGATCCTAACTTTACAACGATAATTCCTGATGAAGACACTAGATTGGAGTGGCGAAACGTTGGGTCATGGACAGTAACTTTGATAGTTACCTTCAAAAAACGTTTTAAAGCCAGAGTCGTAGCGTCAAACTATACCTGTTACTTAGCATATCCTAAGAATGTTCTTAAAGTATATAGTAATTAGCATCCTCTAGGCGATTACACTGAACATTTCCTAGCCCATTCTACATGAAGTGAACAGTTGAATGTCAAAATGTTTTATGATTTGAGCTTTGCGTTGATGTTCTATATAATGGTATGTTTTTGAAAATGCTAATGATGTGACGTCATCCAGTCATTATTTCGGATACAATATTCTGCTGCTAAAGAAATTTGACCTGATTCAAACGTGTATGATATCATCATTCATCTTTCATCTGGATCGCAGACGACCACATAATTGAGTTCCACTGAACTATATGCTCTGCAGTTCCTCAACGAATTTACCCATTTGCTATTGATCAAAATATGATCTAACTGATGTTTCCCACCAGATGGGTGCATCCATGTCCAAAGGCGATGTCGTGGTTGGGGAAATCTTGCTTGGGCTGGCCTGAAGTGTACTGAGTGACATAAATTAATAACCAGTCTGTCACCGTTATCGTTTGTCGAGTCATAGAAACAACAACATCGAATAACTGAAGGGTGCATCTCGTGGGCCTATTCCAGCATTGATGTCGCCAACAATTACGTGAATATTGCGAGTCCAACTATGTTGAAGATCGTCAGATAATGAGTGGTAAAAGTCATCCTTTTCGGGATCTAAAGCACTTTCAGTTGAAGCATACTGTACACAGTTGAATATACTCGAATGCTATACTAGAGATCTTATCAACTTTTTCACTCAAAAGCTCAACCAGGCTATCACACGGAAAGCAATTCCTGCGTGACGTCACTCATTAGCATTTCGGACAAACAACCCTCTATAGAACATCAAGGCAAAGTTCAAATCATAAAATATTTTGTAATTCAACTATACACTTCATGTGGAATCAAAATCAGCGATATTTAATTTGGGGTGACAGGCACTTTAATTATTAAACGACTTACTGTAGCTCTCATGGGTAATGCCTCGTCCACAAATAGGACACTAAAAAAGTTCAAGGCTACCATTGCCATAGAAATAGCCTGGAGGATAGTAAAAAGAGAAACATCAGTATATAGTTTGGATATATATTTTCATAAATTGTGTTTGGAAATTTTCCATTTTCAATATAAACCGCAGTTCATTTGTTAAGCTACAGTTTATAGTACAGGTCATTTTTGATTCGGCACAGATAAAATTGGTACCGGTTCCAAATGTCAGTGACATCGTTTACAGATTTTTAGCTGTACCAAAATAGTACTACACTGGTAAATATTAAATTGGCACGGCATATTTTTGCTATGCTGTTGACAATCCAGTCAGCAGATAATGCGCTGTATATCATCCAATATGGCGAATCTTATCTGCCATTTTGAGAAATATTTGCGCATGCTCAAACTGCACGACGCGAGGTACGGATCAGGTGAAAGAACAGTATTCCGTTTACAATACAAAATTTATCTGAGCCGAACAAAAAATGACAGGTAGTGTAAACTGTTGCTTCGATGTTTGCCGAGTTGCCAGATAATATCTCAATGGACTCTGGCAATAGAAGCTTACTCGATAACAAAACTTACGGTTAGCAAAAGTAGAACCAACAAACTCAATGGGTAAACTAAATTTCTTTGCCAAGACGACGCGTCACGACGACGTTCTACGAAAGAAAAATTGAAACTACATTAGGAATGAAATATTGCATGTGAAAATGACATTCTATAAGTGCCATTCTATATCTACAAGCAACACTAATCTTCCTGTGTTGGGTAGGTTTGAACTATATATAGACTGGAACGATAATTGCGGCCTGGGTCTTGAAGTCAACCATGTGATAGGGGTATCTAGTACGTATTCCTTATAAGGAGGCGCAAATAGAAGGCATTGACGAGAAAATAGAGTGAATTAAAGCCAATTTATATATAATCATAGCATAGATAAATTTAAGTTAATGAGATAAAACGTTTAAGCAAAAGGTAAGCTGTGCAAATGCCTCGTGAATTGGCAGGGGTCCACATGGCTAATTCTTCAGGTAAATCCATAGTGATCAAGGTCGTTTTTCAAATTCTTCGTCTGAAAGGCTGGACATTTCATCTACTTCTCGAAGAAAACAAGAAAACAAGTAACCTCGACTGAAATTCAGGTGTAGCATTGAGAATCTGACGTCACAAACAATATCACCTTTTGAAATAGCTGGCACACTTGGAACACGTTCTTAGTAATGGTGGCCTAAATAGTAGTGATCTCAGAGCTCAAAATACCATTTTTTAGTTTTTTTTTACATCGATGATCACTTTCGACCATGAAATACTATTCTATGCTAAAGAAAATCTAAAAAACGGGGGTGAAATTTCATGGTAGTGCCACTTTAAACCTCCCGATGAAAGTAAAATTACTAAATGGCCTGAATCGATATCCACAATTGTTGTGGTGACCCCATTTGAAAATAGGTAACTTGATCCAGTCTGAATTTATCTCAAACAAGAGTAGCGTTACACACCATGTATTGTTTTGTTCTAACTTCGAACAGCTTTATTGGGAACACTACAAATCATAATTACAACTAAGAATACAAATAATACAGGTAAGGTAACCCGAAACGGGAAGGGCGCGAACGGGACACAAGGACACATGCGAGGCGTCCTCTCGTGAAACTAAAATACGTAAAACCCGATCAAAATATCAATATAATGGAAAACTACTCGCTATGGTTTTATCCTTGTTAAATAACAGTTTAATAAAAAAAAAATAATGACATGGACAATCTTGATAATGGCTTGGGATAATGACCATATATACACTACAGGTCATGTACACGTAAAGCACGTACAAGCACGTCACTATATTTCCGCCATATTGTCTCGCCACCATGTAATATTCCCTTCGTGTAATCTTTGTTCAAACTCATTCAAACAAAGTTCGACATCATTTACATATGGACTTATGATACGTGGACGATCGTCAAGCTCATATCCTCAGAAAAATGATTCTGAGTCCCGTACAGGAATCGAACCTGTAACCTTCTGATTGCCGGTGAGACGCTCTAACCATTGAGCTGATGAGACTCAGATGGAGAGCGAAGGTTACAATGATGTACTGGTTCGATTGATATATGTAAGCATTACCGATATATAGTGACTGCCACATAGGCAGTACATATATCAATCGAACCATCTGAGTCTTGTTAGCTCAATGGTTAGAGCGTCTCACCGGCAATCAGAAGGTTACAGGTTCGATTCCTGTACGGGACTCAGAATAATTTTTCTGAGGATATGAGCTAGACGATCGTCCATGTATCGTCTGTCTACTGCGAGCTCTCCCACATTCACTACAACATTGTGTATATTAACGCATATGGACTTCTAGTATATATTCCATATAAGTTGGAACTCTTCGCCTAAAATGAGTAATGGTAGTCCATCGTAAAGTGGCATTGTTATATTTTTTGGTAGTTTGACTATCATTTTTAGCTGTATTATTTGCTAAACGTTGCGATTTATGGAGATTTTGTGAGGTCACGAATCAACTGGTGCCTTAACCAATCAGCACGCTGAAAACGTCACACGTGATCTTAGTTTCCTATCCAGTCTTTCTACTCAGAAAAAATGAAGCAAAAATCGCCTGTGTAAACGGGCCTTTACATAGAATACGTACAATAAGTGATCATCATTTAACAGCATTAAGTGCGCAGGGCAGTCAAATGAATTGAACATGTTGAATTCGATTTTCAATACAAACCTGCAAACGCGTACAGTTTTATACGTATCCGCAATAACCCCTCGCCCGCCTGTTCTATCAAACAAAATTTTTATATTAATTATTTCAAAGAATATATTATATGTTTCGCGATCAGAATGGTTCCTTGTGACCCAATTAGCCCTCCGTCGCACGCGCTGTATTCGCAAAAGGCCGTTTCATCATAGATTTTGAACATTATCTCGGACAATATTTAACCGATTTCAAATCTGAAAACAGATTGATAAATATAATAAACTAAACTAACTGTGATCCTTGGTCAGACATGGGTCGTATGGCGGCTACCACGTTTGATCTGTGTTCTTCGCAATTCAGCCACCGGTCCTTCCTTCCGTCGTTCCTTCGTTCCCACCCTTACCATATGCTCTAAGTGCATATCGAACATTGAAGGACTAGAGAGAAATTCGCTTGATAAGCGCTTTAAAGAAATCAACGGAGTAACTCACCAAGCTCTTTCCTTTCGTGACTCATTTCTCTTAATTGTTTGTATGATTCATCATGACTTTCGGTTGATCGGCTGCCGCCATTTCGTACCCCTGAAAAGTAACTTTTGTTAGCCTGTGCACATTGTTATTAATATTCTACATGTCAGCAGCATTGCACATGTTATCTCCCATGTTAAGTTAGGTAGTTGGAGCTTGAAGTTAGTACATTTGTAAATGTTTTGCTGTGCAAGCTGTGACAAGTTGTCAATGCTCAGAAAAAACTAGAACTCAGATTGCAAGGCAAGGTTAATTACGGTATTTAAACCTCGGACGAGTCGTGCCGTGTGTTCACAACTTCTTGTTGGACTACAGGTCGTGTTGTGACAGTCAATTTCCAGTAAAATGTTGTTAGTTAAGTTAGGTAGTTGCAGATTGAAGTTAGAGCGCGTGGCTAGCATTCAGAAGCAGGGCACTTACATATATAAGCGCCCTGTTCAGAAGGTCGCGGGTTCGAGACCCGGTCTGGAGCTCAGAATTGTATTTGGGTATTTGACAACTTAACACAGCTTGAACAGCAAAACCTTTACAACTTTACAATCATCAAGCTGCAACTAACTAACTTAACTAACAACACTTGACTGGAAATTGACTGTCACAACACGACTTGTAGTCCAAACAAGTACCAGGTTTAAATACTGTAATTAACCTTGCCCTGCCATCTGAGTTCTAGTGTCTCAATGATCAGAGCGTCTAGCTAGCATTCAGAAGAAGGTTCAAGTCCTGTCTGAATCTCATAGTTTTTCTGAGTATTGACAACTTAACACAGCTTGCACGGCAAAAGCTTTACAACTTTGTTGCCTATGTTTCATACCCTGAACCAACCTCGTATGGGGTCTAAGTCTAATACTAACCCTAACAGTCGAACACTTATACTAACCTTACCAGGTATAAGGTTGATCAGTATTATACGCTTATTATTGCGGTTATATTTCACTGTTTATCGTACTGTCTTACAATTGCCATATTCCAAAACACTTCAACCTCATTCAGCCTCATGCGCACATCGTCAATACTTCATGTTGACGTCACGACATGAAGTGCTAGGCATTTTTTTAGTGACTCCGATCGGTTGATCACATGACGCCCATGTCGACTTAGGTGCTTTGTTTTTGTTTACTTCGTTGACGTGACAATGAATGAAAAATATGCAACTCTCTTCCGACTTGCTAATGTAAAGCATTCATCCTAAAAGCAACCAATTACAGAGATGGTCAAACTTCCATATTGATGTCAGAATAGCACATCTCGATGCCGAGACATGAAAACGAAAAGAAGAGATTCTACAACAGAAGAGTTTTAGAATTTGAACACGATGTTTTTACACCACTAGTTTTTGGGTCCAATGGTGCCATGGGAAATTACTGATATAGTAATGAATGTTGAAGCTAAACAAGATAAACCACATTCGATTGTAATTGCACTTCTATGCTTAAGAGGCTCAAGAAGGGTTTCGACATTTTTAGGATCCTTTGAACATTTTTTTAGAATATTTATTTTTTATGACCTTTTTAAGCAGTTTAATTTACTTTTCTTATGTAATGTATTGAGCATTGAATAAATTTCCACTTTTTACTAATTCATAATACGTCCATGATTATCTCAAGTATATACGAGAGCCATTATTAAGAGCTATGTGCCCGAATTAACCCAACTGATTGACCTCGGCGATTGACCTGGGCGATTGATCAAACTACCTCTGGATAACATGTTCAGCAATCTACCAGCTGAGCTACAAGGCCATTGATAAGCCCTTATATTTTTAATTTGCATTAAATTCTAGCAGAATTAATTCGTTTTAGAACTGGCTAATAAAATTATAGAATCGACAGTTCGATCCAAGGGCCATTTTCACCGACCTCCCACCGTGGAGGTAAAATGTCCTGGACCCAGCTCACTGGGTTAACCTCGTACCGGCGAGAGCGAGCCCGGCGAGAGCGAGCCCAGTAGCACATCTCGGAAGATCTAATCTAATTGGTTGTTCTAACCACAGCCAATCAGGAATCTTACTTATGAAGCCAATAATAAACCCCAATCCTAACCCTAATAAACCCCAAATCCTAACTCTAACCCCAACTAATCCTAACCTACCCCAAATACCCTAACCATAACACTAACCCCTAGACCAATCAACAAAAAGCTTACGAAGATGTGCTACATTATTCAGTGAGCTCTATATTTAACTGGGGGACTATGTTCTGGTCTTTGGTCGGGAAAAAGTGAAACCAATGTAAGTTTATACATCAGCTTCAGTCCCCTACGCGTACGTTAGTTACTATTTTTCTCAACTATGTTCATTTTGAAAACATACACAAAACATAATAGCAAGACGTAGAAATGAACCAATAATTTCAAATTTATATTACCAAAGTCAAGCCGAGTAAAAATGGTCCATTTTTTATAGAAACAAAATGCAGAATTAGCACAAAATGACGAAACAAGTTCTTAAAAAATTCTTGAGAAAAACAGGTTAAACTGATTTATTTTTAGCGTTTTCCTCTCATTTTCAGACAACTGATGTCACTATACTCCGTTAGTGAATGTATGTCGGTTTCGTTCGAGGACTTCTGTTGTTTTTGTAAATTATTTCGTAACTGAACCAAACAAAACCTAAAGTACAATGTCGTGAAAAGGACTGGAACTGACGTACAAGACCGCGCAGGGGACTGAAACTGGCGTACAACCAGTGAACTCTATAAGAACTCCTTATGGAATTCACTGCGTACAACATCGGCCTCTATGTCCGCCATATCTGGCTTCACTTTATGCCCAGAACATTGTCCTCCAGTTATACATGGACCTCATACCATAAACATGTACTACTCATGTTGTATCGTGAATCTAATTTCAAGAAGTTGCAGAGTAGCGACTACAAATTATAGAAATAAAGAAAATATCTGTACCGTTGGATGCAACAACACTTGAGCGTTTTCTGACTTTAAGTCTTTTGTTTATTATCTGTTCCTCCATTTTTATAATGTACAACTCCTCGTCAATATCACTGAGAAACTAATGACAAATTATAATACATTTATCATAGCAACAGTAATTAACAGACATATCGATGATAACAATAAGAACAATAAGAACAACAAATATGCAAGCATGGGCCCACGTTGCACTCTGCTGACCTTTTTCTTACTTAACATGCCTCTAGATCAGTCTTGCGAGACAAGTTGCATGAAAAATTGCACAGTGTAACAACGCCTTTAATCACATCCAAATTGGGTTAACCTTTCATGTTACTCCATCACCAAATGAATCGAGGTATATAATCGTCATGAAATAACCGGCTCAATTTCCATATAAATATCCCCAAATTTAAAACATAATGGCTAACCCAAACCTTACCCTAATCCTAACCCTAACCCTCCACCTAATATATACTAACCCTAACTCTTACGATAATATTTTATTTTAGAAATAACAGCTGATTTTAATTTCGACTTTTACTACCGATAGTCTATGTGACGTCATTTCGGGATTTTATATGGAAATTCAACCAAATAACCGCTAACCCCACCTAATGAGTTTTATAACCCTAACCCCCCGCCTTAAGTGTCTTCCTAACCCTCCCACCTCGATTCCCTTGATGTTATCCAGTGATGTTTATATTGGTGATGGAGTAACATGAAAGGTCATCCCAAAATTGAAAAGTAAACCGCCGCTGTACACCAACTTTGAGCCAACGAGCAAACTCTAAAATGGCGGCGTCCAAAAGCATAAAATACGAGAGTGAATAAAAACGCTATTTTTCTTGAGTACAATTAGAGGTGATACCGTAAAACTATTAACATTTCCAAATATTATGCTTAAAGGACTTTTATTTAAAAGCAATTCATTTTTTACTGTAGTTCCCCTTTAAAGAGAATTTAGCATTTGATATAAATATAAAATTGATCTTTTCGCTCATTCTTTTCATTTGTTATTGTACAGTTCCGCGTAAAAGAAATATCAATTTGTATAACCAGATACAAACACTCGCAGGTTTGGCAGAACTCTCAAGCAGTTGTGTAAGCCATCGACTTTCGGTCTCGGGTTCACATAACAGCTTTCAAGTTATCCAAAACTCTTTCGCGTGTTTGTATCAATCGCTATGCAAGCACGGAAAAACAAAATAAATATTCTTAAGAATAGCACCACCTTGAAAATACAACAAACCTGAGGTTTGACGACGTATTGTCCTAAGACAGTGAAGATACGGGTTAAGCCAACTGGAGTAAAAACTAAAATAGGTTAAAAAAATTAATCAACTATTGCTCCACCATTAATCCAATTAGAGTTGGGTTACGGGTGGCGTTCTCAGATAAATTATTCAGTTTATATACATCTTATTACTAAAACAAATAAACATCTTTGTCGCAGGGCCGTTTTACAGAGTAATATCAACGCCGTCCTCGTTCTGTATACAACGACACTCTGAGCGTTTTCACGTCTTCAGGACGACGGTAACTAGCCGGGTAATGGGAGGTGTTCCTTAAAATTAATTTAGATACTACAACCGTATTAGCAGAGCTGTGGCGTTTTTGGACGTCATAAAGCAAGCTTCAAGTATCAAATAAGATTAACCGTCAATTAACCATGGCTATTTTAGATACTAAAATGTATAATGCTTTTTAACCGTCATTGCCATCCTACATCTTAAGGTAACTTATTCCACCTGCACCCGGTTGTTCAAAGGGCGATTAGCATATGGCTAAGGCTACTTCCGGTGACATTACGCAATATGATTGGTTAAAGGACATTGGCAACAAAAATTAAGTTTGTCTGATATGAAAGAACTCGTAAAATGATAGAGTAACACCTTTTACAACTTTTCCGTATTTTACTTCGTTTTTGAAATATCTCAGTTTGTTTGATATGTAAATGAGATGGTCTCTGACGTCAGGTGTGGGGTAGAGAATTTTCACTCATTAAAAATGTATTATATCTCAGTGATTGCTAAGTTTACAACGTTCATTATCATGGGGAGTTGTTATACGCACATTTTAAAGTAAATTTGTGGAACAAACTTGAAGATGTAACTAATATTTTAATGAGTGAAAATTCTCCACCCAACACCTGACGTCAGACACCATCTCATTTACATATCAAACAAACTGAAATATTTCAAAAACGAAGTAAAATACGGAAAAGTTGTAAAAGGTGTTGCTCTATCATTTTACGAGTTCTTTCATATTAGACAAACTTAATTTTTGTTGCCAATGTCCTTTAATTTGCTGTCCGGATTTTTCTACAATGCCCGTCATTCTGTAATGCCGGTATTTTCGTTGAAAAACCCGAACAATGGAGCTTGCTGGAACAATAGTGTTGCTTTTCTTTAATGTTTTTTACATGTCATGGCTGGCTTCCATAATCGAAATAAAATTGGGGATTTTACGTTTATACATGTTGGAAAAAATGGCATATAAAGCAGCAGTTCTCTTCAAATCAAATCAAACCACTTCAATACTTACTCAATAAGGAGAGAACCCCAATGCATGAAATACAAGAATAAATAAATGGTAAATTTGGAAACCAAGCACCTAAACAAAAAAAACAAGGCAAAATAACGTTTCCTCAGTTTAATTTAGTTTATAGTTTATTATAATACCACTCTTTTAGGTGAACGGAATACCGCAACAGGCTAGAAGCCCAATTGATAGGGGTTCCGAGGGCCTACTACGGTCGTTATCCGAGAAGACGCGAAAGTCTTACCATTTGCTGGTATTATTGCAAAGGCAGTACATTCTTCTCAATTATTTTTAAGACCCTGAGTGGTGGTCCCACACAGGATCTGAACCTGTGTCTTCTAGCTCATAGACATGTGTGGTAACCACTAGACCACAGCAGCTGGTTAAATTATCAGCTATTCCTTCCTTTAAAGGTGCAGTCCAGTCCGTTCTGCGCATGTGTGATATTTCAAACGTTGGGGACCCCACATGTAAACAAACTTTAACGGAATAGATTTACGACAGTTCGAAAGCGAGTATTCGTCAAAGGTGGCGAAGACACGAGTGGTAGTTTGATATATTATCAACATTTAGGAACCAAACAGCTTCTTATAACACGCTTTTTAGGCGGAAAAGCTCAAGCGTGTGAAAAAATCCGCAATACTTCATGTTCAATGTAAAATATAACGCAATGTAAACAAACGATGTAAACAGAAACGTGGACATGCGCAGAACGAACTGGACGGCTCCCAACTAATGGCCTTTCTCTTTAGAACAAATCATATATCTTGATCTTTGGTGGTTAATTCTGAAGATTGGCCAAAGTGCATGCTTATGTTCCAACTGAAGGTTATATTCTTATTTAGTAAAATTCGTAAGAAAATTCATATTGCAATGGGTATTCAAACACTAAGATAGAAACACTTTGTGGTTTAAAAATAAATTACTTTCAAATAAAATCCTTTAAGTATAATGTTTAGATACTCGAGAAATAACGTTTTAATTCTTGTATTTTCAGGCTTGAACTGGACCCAATTTAGGGGTCTTGCCATTTTAGCCAGAAAGGGGCCCGTCGCATGTGAACAGGTAGTATTTGAAATTTGAGAACCGGATCCAGAACAACAAATAAGAAAAGAAAGATTCTTTCGGAACATTTTCAACATTTAGAACATAACATTTTTAACATTTCAGAACATAAGAACCTGTTCCATTTCCGAGGACTTTGACGCAAGTTTTTGATACACTGCCTCGTTATCAACAGACTTCAGTAAATCAACTTCTACAGAACAAATAATTACTGCTTCCAAATGATGTTGACTATAAGCAGAGATCTCAGTAGATTCTTGATGAAGCGCAACTTTGAGAATATTCCCTCGCAGGACTCAACTGTGTATGGGTATGTCTGGCCAGGTCCCAAGGGGCCCATTTTGATGTCCCTGAAAGGGGCCCATGTGCCATGGCACAATGGCACATAGGCCAGTCCAAGCCTGCGTATTTTATGCTTCTGGATGCCGCCATTTTTCCAAGGAACAAAAGACAAGCACTCAATGATTCATGTTACGAGTTTCCAAATATATTAGCATATATTAGCATATATTAGTAACAGAATGATAGATATACATGTATTATGTATTACCCCGCTTAACTTTCTGAATAAAAACAAAAATTTAAAGCGAGGTTTTTTAAAGAACGAGGTAATACATAACATATCTATCATTCTGTTGCTAATGTATCTATCGTTCTGTTGCTAATATATGCTAATATATTTGAAATTATAAGCGACTCAATGACGTCAAAATTGAAAAGAAAACCACCGCTGTACATCAACTTTGAGCCGTCGAGCAAACTCTAAAATGGCGGCGTCCAGAAGCATAAAATACGAGAATGAAAATGTTATTTCTCGATTACAAGAGCAGATACCGTAAAACTATTAACATTTCTAAATATTACACTTAAAGGCCATTTATTTAAAAGTAATTTATTTTTTAGTGTAGTTCCTCTCTAACGCTCAGTATAGAACTCAACAAAAGAGGACTATTTCATATCTTTCACGACGTCGCTACCTCTATAGGCTCGTAGCTACCTCCATAGCCTATGCGTTATTTCAATATTTATTTATAAAATAATATTTTGAAAAGATGTGTTCTGATTGGCTAAAATCCGTGTTTCAGTAACTGTCTAGAAACATGGAATGAACCCTATCCTGCGTTTTACTTATTTGTTCTCCCAAACTTCCACTCGTGTTTCTATTTAACAACTAGATTATGAGTCCAAAATAGGTCACAAATATTTCGAAAAACGAGACATAAGCATTGTTTTTTTGCGAAAAACTGGGCTTTGGACATCACTCGCCGCTACTAGAAATTTTGTTAAAAAATACACAAAAAACCATCATGTAAAAGCTTAAATTAAAATTTGAACAAAGCGAAGTATCATCGAATGGGTATCCATAGCATTTTTCCAAACTTAATTTTAGTCAAAATATGGCCAGAAAATATACTAGACACATCCACTTCATTAGTTAATATAATGAATCCAAAGTCCAAGAAATATCCTGACTAACATGAAAATGCAACATTGAATATTAAAAACGCGGACACAGACTCTATATTCAAGAGTACCTTCCAGATGTTTTCTTGAATAGTCTCAGTTGATTATTTATTCAACTACCATAAGCATCAAACAGATGACTATGTACTATGTAATTGCTGTAAAAAAACGAAGATCGCCGTCGTTGTTTTTTCCTTTGCTAAATCGGATTTTTTCCACAACAAGACGGCGTCATCGAACCATTCTCCTCGGTCAAACTGATATCCTCTTGATGTCCGCGTTTTCTTTGCTAAATCAGTATATAAAGTCTCTAATGACGTTTGAAAATGGCTTGAGATTTGAATTCGGTGACCTCCATAAGTTATTTCTTTACAATTTCCCTTCTTTAATATACACAATGTTGTAGTGAATGTGGGAGAGCTCGGAGTAGACGTCAAGCTCATATCCGAACAAAAATGATTCTGAGTCCCGTACTAAAACATTGTGTATATTAACGGCAACGCATCCAAGCATTACCGATATATAGTGACTGCCGCATAGGCAGTACATATATCAATCGAACCAGTACATCATTGTAACCTTCGCTCTCCATCTGAGTCTCGTTAGCTCAATGGTTAGAGCGTCTCACCGGCAATCAGAAGGTTACAGGTTCGATTCCTGTACGGGACTCAGAATCATTTTTCTGAGGATGTGAGCTTGACGATCGTCCACGTATCGTCAATTTCCCTTCTGCTATGGGTAATGATGATGAATAGGTAAAATTCCAATTTTGTTTCAAAAGTCATTTTACATGTAAAGTGTTTGAGGCGCGAGTGATTTTGAACACAGGCGGCAACAATGTATAAGTTTCCTGTGTTTGACTCACCGCGATCATCTTCAGTTCCAAATAAATATTCACTATTGACAATTCCCAAAGTCACCCATACAATACTGCTCACAACTACCACAAGTAGAACCAAGACAACGAATGTTTCATAAACTCTGGCCTTGATACCCTGAGAATAAAGCAAAAATTATTTGACTAAGACCGCGTTTACAAGAACAAATCCAACGGAAAGCAATTAGATGGTATACTAAACCTTTGTTCCCAGGGTATTGAAAAAGTTTGCGGCGACAACGCCGTGGAAGGCTGGAGGTTACGTGAGAATTTTTACCCCGCAAGTTCTACCACGATCCAAAATGTTAGTGTTAGTGCCAGTGTCAGTGTCAGTACCAGTGTTAGTGTCAGTGCCTGTGTCAGTACCAGTGTTAGTGTTAGTGTCAGTGTCAGTACTAGTGTTAGTGTTAGTGTCAGTGCCTGTGTCAGTACCAGTGTTAGTGTTAGTGTTAGTGTCAGTGCCTGTGTCAGTACCAGTGTTAGTGTTAGTGTCAGTGTCAGTACCAGTGTTAGTGTCAGTGCCTGTGTCAGTACCAGTGTTAGTGTCAGTGCCTGTGTCAGTACCAGTGTTAGTGTTAGTGTCAGTGCCTGTGTCAGTACCAGTGTTAGTGTTAGTGCCTATGTCAGTACCAGTGTTAGTGTCAGTGCCTGTGTCAGTACCAGTGTCAGTACCAGTGTCAGTACCAGTGTTAGTGTTAGTGTCAGTGCCTGTGTCAGTACGTGCCAGTGTTAGTATCAGTGCCGGTGTCAGTACCAGTGCCAGTGTTAGTGCCAGTGTTCGTGTCAGTGCAACTGTTAGTGTCAGTGCCTGTGTCAGTGTCAGTACCAGTGTCAGTGTTAGTATCAGTGCCAATGTTAGTGCCAGTGTCAGTATCAGTGCCTGTGTCAGTGTCAGTACCAGTGTTAGTGTCCTATCGAGTGTTAAAACGAAAAAGTACGTACAAGCAGGACCCCGTTACGTAGAACTTCCACGGCGGGAAGGAACCTGCGCTACGTAGTTTCTGTCACGGCGCCATAGTTTGTGTGCTAAAGTACGCGAAAACCTTCGACTACAGGTTCTCTTTAGCATCGTAGAAGATCAGAGTTTGAATACTGCGAAATATGAAGCCAAAACATCTTGGAGAAACCACCTGCGTTATGCAGTTTATGTCGCAGGGCCGTAGTTTGTGCTAAAGTACGCGAAAACCTGCGACAATTGATTCATTTTGGCATCTTAAAAAATCAAAGACAGATATTTTCTGTCGCCTATATTAAAACTATATAGCGTGGTGCAGGAAAGTGCTTCCGAAGGTGGTACTGTAACTGTGCCACCCCACATGTGACATTTAACGCCTTAAAATGTTTATGAAACGAAAATTATGTTAGATATTTAAACGAACTCCTAAAATAACGAGGAATGGTAATTTAGAGCTCTTTCATATCTCACGTCTCTCGAGAGATTTTTGTGATATGCAAATAAATAACCACCGACGTCACGTGCTTTTGCAAATTTTCAGAAAATCAAGTAATTAGAAATATAGTAAATTAATTTGACATCGTAATGTGCAAAGTTTCAAGTGATTTTGTCGAATAATATCAAAGATATACACAGTGGCGAAGCTGGTCGTAGCAAATGGTCATGCTATGCTAATTTATAAACATCTGCATATTTTAAAAACAATATATTTCTAAAGATCTGAATATGTAAATCGTTTCAAAATTTGCATAGCATGACCAGTTGCTATTCTAAAAACGCGTGAATTGAATTGAATTTTATTTGATTTGTCACAATATACAAGAATTGAAAGAGAAAAAAACTAAATAGTATAGAATATATAGTGACAAGGAAGCCTAAAAAAAGAAGCCGAAGCTTGTAACCTTTTAGGCTTCCTCAGTTGTTACAAGTACGATTGTTAACAAAATATAATTTGGTGGTTCGAGAGTTTCATTTTAGTAAAGTTTTGTTATTTCAAGTTAGTTAGAATAGGCATGCAGTGTAGTTAGGAAAATAATTACTAGGAAGTTACAAAGTGACGTCGTATACAGTATAGATAAAATAGACCGCGCAACATCAGACGCTGGTATAAGCCTCTAAAAGAATTACTTTCAACTTATATTTAAATCTTTTTAAACTTCCCAAAATTTTTAAACTTTCTTCCAATGAATTCCAGAGTTAAGGGCCTTGATAGGTAATGGAAAACGTTTTTGACACTGTCCGACACTGATGAGGACGCAAGTCTTGAGCAAATCTAGTTTGATAATCATGAATCTGCGAGCCGGTAACAAAGAGATCATTGAATGGATCATTCGCGACCTCACTTGCAAGGGAATGAAAACAACTTTCGTTTACCTTTTTTGATCCAGCGAAACCTTCAGATTCAATAAAGAAGTACGCAAACGGTATGGCGACGAAAAGTGAAAGATACGACCCAAGGAAAATCAAATTCCACAAACCTAGTAACGAATTAATTTTGAAGCAATTACTAAAAATAATCGACTCAGGGTCACACCAACATCTTTGAGGCTAGGCGTATGCTAAACCCAGTGAGCTCTATATATAACTGGAGGACTATGTCCAGGCATAAAGTTAACTCTATATATTTACTGATTGTAAGCTCCAACCAACAAAAATGCTGTGGTAAGTAGCCTTTTTATACCGGATTTTCTGGATTCCAACATATTTCAAGTGACAGGGTGATTGATCCTGTAACTCAATTAGCATAAAATTGTGGGAAATTACATCATATGCAAACCCTGAAATTTTCATTGGAGAACTTGCAGTAGAGCAAGAGATATAAAATACTTCACACACTGATTTTCTAGGTGGAAAATGCAGCATGTGTGGGTATACGACCGTAAAAATGCAGCAGCGAAAGAGTTAAGCCAAATAAGGCGGGCTGGTTTTGTATGTCAGTTCCAGTCCTTTTCACGACATTGTACTGTGTTGTTTGTTTGGTTCGGTTACGAAATCATTTATAAGAAGAACTGGTCGCTAAATAAAGACTAGATCAAACTATGTTCAGAAAATAAAGCCGGAAGTAGCTCGTGGCGGCCATCTTAATGGGACCACGTTATACCTGTACAGGCGACAGAGACTATATCTGTCTCTGATCTTTTAAGATGCTAAAATGAATCAGTAGTCCAAGGTTTTCCCATAATATAGAACACAAACTACGGCTCCATTTAAGTAACTATAAAGCCGGAAGTAGCTCGTGGTGGCCATCTTCATGGGGATCACGTTATATAATTTTATTGTAGGCGACAGAGACTATATCTGTCTCTGATCCTTTAAAATGCAAAAACGAATCATTTGTCGAAGGTTTTCCCAAAATTTAGAACACAAACTACGGCTCCATAACAATAACTATGAAGCAGGAATTAGTGTGTGGCGTTCATATTGGTGTGACCACAGTGGTTACTGCAATATGGGCGATCCCGGCTTCATAGTTACTGTAATGGAGCCGTAGTTTGTGTTATAAATTACGGAAAACCTTCGACAACTGATTCATTTTAGCATTTTAAAATATCAGAGACAGATAGTCGTCTACAGTAAAACTATATAGCGTGGTCCCTTCAAGATGGCCGCCGCGATATTTCGGGCTTAATTTTTTCGCATCATCCAAACGGGAGTAGCTCGATCCAGTCTTTATTTAGAGATCGGTGACAAGAACGAAAGAAGTCCTCGAACGAAGTGAAATCGACAAACATTCAGTAACCAAGTACTTAAAAAGGATTTAGTAATATTCTGTGACCTGTTAGTGACATCAGTTGTCTGAAAATGGGTGGAGAAACGGTAAAAAGAAATCGTTCGTTAACCAAGATAGTTCCGGCAGTGGTCGTCACCCCGTCAAATAAGAGATATTGATTCCTGCAATTTATTATCATGGAATGTGATTTATGTTAATTAAATAAACTGAAAAGCAATAGTTCAGGGACTGTGGAGCGAATTAAAAGTGGTGGCACTTTTGAGCCACGCCCTCCCGGAAAATGACTACAGGCTGATTTGTTATAGCAAAAATGTAATAACTCCTTGCGCTATTTGTGTGCTTTCTCTCTGTGGTGAGCCTGTTCACACACCAATATAGATAATGTTTTGTACACGAAGTGGACCAGAATGACGATTCATTTTTCTGAGCTAAAATCGCCAATATTTGATCTTCAGTGGTTTGTATTTAATGCTGTTACTGTTAGTTTTGCATCTTCAATTTTGCATCTAGAATATTTATTTTGAATTTTCCCATGTTTTGGCAAAAAGATGGCGGGGCTTCCACCAGCCTCATCGACTCCGAGGTCTCTGAGGTTAGAGCGTCTTACGTCGGTAAGACTTACGTCTTACGTCGGTAAGATCAGGTTATGGCTTCGATTCCCATCTGGAGCGTAACGATAATAGATCGTCATCAATTGACTGGAAATAATTTGCAGTTGGAATTTTTCGAGATTTGACAAAGGCCTTTGATGCTGTAAACCACAGCATTATTTATGATAAACATGAACATTACGGAATTCGTGGCTTAACTTTAATAGATTGGGTTAAACGCTGTTTTTCCGATTTCCGACTTCACTTTGTTCAGTTTAACGTGTTTATGAAATGAAGAAAATCGACACTCTATATTAATGAAGAATCCCATTCAATTTTTTTATTTATCGTTTATCGTTGTCTTGATGTCACTAGTTGTCTCAATCGGTGAAATATTAGATAAGATAAGATAAATACTTTATTTAAAGAGGGTAACACATTACATCAAGAGATGATAAACTTGTGGCCCTCATTAAATCATTGATATTTCAGAGAGTTAAGAAAGCAACGAAACATGGTTTCGGTACAACTACCACAATGATCAAAAGGTTAAATTGCTTTGTTCAGTCACCATGGTAACATACTTGGTCGTATACATTAATACTTGTCATATTTTTGAATGATATGAATTACTTTGACAAATACTGCTGTTTTTCGTCTTAGTAATGTTGTGTCAAACGGCCTTCAAGTTCCATTTTTCGCAACTGGTCCGAGTTTGGTCTTAAAATGTATATATTTCAACACTCGAAATTTGCCTTCACCATAAATCCTTAGAACATGTAGTTTAATCGAGTAAAATGCCAAATATTACTTGTAATATACCAAGATCCTTATCCCGGCATTACTACTCTCTCGGCAACGGCGTTCGTAGCTCAGTGGTCAGAGCACTAGTTGCACTAGCATCGCAGGGTCGCGGGTTCCAGCTGGAAGGCCTTGAAGTTGCACCGGTTTGGTCTTAAAATGTCATACTTTTCGAAATATCGATGCTTAAGCTTGTACAACTAGTTACATCATCGAGCTAAAATTTCACAATCTTGCATCAAGACAACGGCAAACGATAAACAAAAAAATTGAATGGCATTCTAATTCTTCATTATTCAAAACTTACATTTAAAGGAAAAACAATATGGAATGTCGAAATTTTAATTTCATACACACTTTAAAAATATTTTTTGTGGGTATCTAAAAGTTATATTCTTGGTCTGTTCTTTTTATTATGCATTAATGATATTAATCATGTATCCAAGTTAGTATACCTAATCTTATTTGATGATGATACGATCATCTTTTGTCACATAAGAACCCAAAGTATTTGATCAATACTCTGAATGATGAAATAAGCAAACTGTCCGATTGGTTGAGAGCTAATAAACCCTCATTGAACTTTAAAAAACCCAAAATTTATGGTGTTTAAACCAAGACAATTATTTGTTGAGCAGTGTATATATTAACACATTAACAAATAGATTCTATTTTGCCGTTGTCTGTTCAGTTATAGATGCACAGATGACGTCAGAACGTGGTAAGAACAAAAAAGTGGCCCACGAGACGATAGTTGAGTGGGTCACTGATGTTCTTCCCACGTTCTGACGTCCTCTGTATATCTATAACTGAACAGACAACAAAAAATGGAATCTATTTGCTTTATACAATGAAAAACCAAAGTTTATCAAAGCTGGTCCCGGTTTGGTCTTAAAATGTATGTATTCCAACACTCGAAATTTTCCTTCACTAGATGTCCTTTAATAGATCATGGGCAAGAACTAATGAAAATGCGTATATAAGTCACGTGATTGTATAAAGAATTATATATAACTTAACCAATGTTATCTGCCTTAGACTTCAGCTGACGAGAAATATATATATATATATATATATATTGTCCAATCAAAGAGCTAGATTTGTACCACGTGACCAGTCAATTTAAACTCGAATTGTCCGCTGTGGCGGGGTATAATATAGCCTGCGTAGCAGACGGTTGTTTGGGGGGAGGGTTTGCTGTATTCCGCGTTCCGAATATAACCCCTCCCCCAAACAACCGTCTGGTACACAGGCTAGGTATAATAGTGAATTCCCCTCTGTGGAGGGGTATTCGACTAGAGTATCACGCGCGAAACCAAATACCATGCGCGAAAACCAAATAACACGCGCGTAAACCAAGATGAGCCTGTAAACAATGGAGGAACAACAAGACGTTTCAAGACGTTTCAAGACAGCATTCAAGATTGTTTCGGTATAATATATAATTTATAGACCCTCCGCTCGGGGAACTCGTCGAAATATTACAACTCGGGATATCATCCCTCGGGGTAATATTTCGTCGAATTCCCCTCGCTCCGGGTCTATAAATGATAAATATATACACAATATTAATACAGCTTACCATGTATAAGGGAGCTGTTAAGCCACTTGACATAGTAACTATTTTGATACATCAACAGCAGTTCATTGCTAACAATTGAAACTGGTAACAACAGAGCAGCACCAATCGACACACTTAAGGTGAATGTACAAAGCCAGAACCTAGATGAATAAACTTAACATTATCATCACACTAAATACTTTGCTGTTTTCATTGAGTGGCGGTATTAAACTGTACATGTCTGACAGTGTGTGCCACGAAAAACAATTGCTGGGGTCCATTTAAACAAAACTAATTTCTTTCATGGGTTCCTGAGATTATTCATCAAAAAAGAAATGAAACTTAGCATACAGTATTTCTAACTGTTCAGTATTGCAAACGTTCTCGCGCTTCTTCGATCCCTTTTTGCGTCTACTGTGCACGCAGTGGAATGCAACAGCAAACGCTATGTTCGCAACTCGGATGTTCGTTTGTATGTTTCGTCCACTGGTGCCCAGTCTCTTTCTGAAGTCGGTGCGCCCTAGAGAGTAGTCGGCAGAACCATGTTGAGCCCGCCAACACCACTAATCCAGCGGTGACATGTTCGTCGTAAAACAGTCGCAAAACGCTCGTAAACCTACCGCACATTTTTTTCAAAATATGTAAGTATTTAGTATCTTTATAAGCGCATGTGGAGAAGAGCGTTCATGCAGAAGAATACATGGCAAACTCTCAATCCTGGACCAGTAAATTCGATTTTGTGATCGATAGTCACAACGGATATTTAGGCAAACGACGTTTTTCGGGATTTCGAAATATCAACCGCTATGTATGCTGCGAGGTTTCAAAATAATGACTGAAAAATATATTCGTGGACTGACAAAATATATTTGTCAACTGAAACTATTATTTGTGCATTGCATATATGGGCCACCATAATTAATATACTGTATAAATGTACTTAAGCATTTCTGCATTTGCTATAAAACATTTTGTAGGAAGGTAAGCATTTTAAATGCATTCGCAAAGTCACTTGCTAGTTACTCGGGAAACTGTGGTATCAGAGTCTTAAAATGAGCTCAGTTTTGTCAATGTCGCGAAAATGCGAAATCGCGATTATTGCATCATCCCGTGAGGCTTTGCGAAACTGAAACTTATAAATATGCTCTTAAATCTTCGATCACGCGTGCTTTGCTTTCTTTCTTCTTCGTTTCCGTTCCCTGATCGTTTGATCAAGCTGTTGAATAATTTATAAGATGACGAGAGATTTCGAAACGGGTTGGTCCGCGATCTCAAATTTAGGTAAACATGCTGTGTTGATATTACATGAAGACACGTATGTTAGGTACTTGGACTCGATAATTCCAAATCTGTAGGTTGCACGTTCCCGTGATATAATAGACACGTATGTTATGTATTTGGACTCGGTAATTCCAAATCTGTTTTCAGAATTGAAATCGGTTAAATATTGTCTGAGACAATGTTCAAAATCTACTATTAATAAACATGCATCTTTTCCGATTTGTGATCAACAAATACATGGCGTGCGAGGTCTGGGGGCCGTCGATAGGGAAATCCCGCGGAGGGGTTAGGGTGAAACTCTAGGGGTGTTAGAGTTATGACTGGGGGTTAGGACCTCCAGATAGACTGAGTTCTGTCCAAAGTCCAGTGTTTACAACAATAGTGTTTCATCACCTATTCGACCTGGTATGATTGAGACGATAAATATGCAAAATTGAACAAGCCGGCGATCGCGGCCGTAACTGCAAAAGAACAAAGTCGCACAAAGCAGCTTCTTACTTAGTTTTGCTATTCAGGGGTTACTCTTGCCAATCAGGATCATTGTTTCAGAAGTTTACTACAATTTAAATACCCAAAAAGTTAAACTGTAGATTATTAAACAATTTTAACCGGAAACTTCCGACAACTGGCAAATTTGGCTAAAATGAGATATATGCAGTTAGTATGCCACGCTGCCAAACCCAAAACTAGCCCGAGTTTAACGCCTAGCGGGCGTCTTGTTATATTAAATTCATAAAATAGATGCTTTTAAAGAAATGATAAAACGTATTGTGCTGTGTAGGTAGTGTAGAAATACCAATCAAATATCTAAAAAGGTTGGGGGACTGCCGAAATAGTGTGTAAGTTGTCTAACTTTCGAAGGCAGTTATTATTTCACTCGAGTTATTATTTCACTTTACGTTTCACTCTCTGACAAAGGGATAGGTATACTTATAGTACGTACTCCACGTAAGGTCATATCGGACGGGACTCATGGGAAGAGCACATATATTGCCCTAACGAGCATATACGATGCCCTAACGAGCAAATACATTGCCCTCGTACCAGCCTCCTGTTCTTGGTAACCGACCCCAAAACAACAAAGGTCCTAAACCTAACCCCCCGCCTAACGAGTTTTCTAACCTTGTAGCTAACGTAGTTTTCTTTAAAAAAGTGGATTTTCAAACATGACCAAAATATAATTTTCGTAATACGCACTCCATCTTCAAAACAAAAACACAAACTTTCGCCTATGTTTGGCAAACGTTTTCTTCAGAAATAAACCACCCCCAAAGCTATAGAATATATTAAAGGAAATATAAATGATCTATTTACAACATATGTAAAGCTTAAAAGCGGATAATCGAACATGCCCAAAAATATAATTTTCGTAATACGGATACCATCTTGCAAAAAAAAAACACGAACTTTCGGCTGTCTTCGACGAACGTTTTCTTGAGAAATAATCAACTCCCAAAGCTACAATATATATTAAAACAAAGATAAATTATCTGTTTACAATATGCGTACAGCTTATCTCGCTAGCGAACGTACTTTTCTTAAAAAGAGCGGATAATCGAACATATCGTAACGTGTTAACAATCCCACATCCAGTGGACGTTAGACCTCCTACACACCTATTTCGGCAGTACACCAACCTTTTAAGATATTTGATTTGCTTTGAAATAATTTCGCTTTCCGAGTTCTGACCGTTTGGCGAAATAATTCGCAATATTATCTTGTTACCAACGTTACCGCTAGGTTGCCCCCCTCAATACAACGTGACGCGAATATGGCGTTTGTTGTGATAGTTATTGTCGAACCTTGTGGGTCGCCACCTACCTATACTATCAAGTTTTATGATTGGTTGATTAAAACAATAAAACAATAGAATTAACCACAAAGAAACCAATGTCCTAATGTCCTTGTTCCATATAGCCAATCACAAAACCTGTTCATTTTAGGTTAGTATTTACTGAACCTTGTGTGCACAATAATACGAGTCAAAAGAGATTTTTCGCTTCAGTGCCTCGTGATATCATAAAACATTTCACGATTTACTGGAAGAGTGGTACGGAATACCTACGAGTAACTGTAATATTGGAGCAGCAGTAGAAGAACATTTGTGCTGTATATAGACACTTTTAAAATTAATGTTCTTAATATGGTTGAAATTTAAGTTGGACGATAAAGACAAGACAGTGAACTTTTCATATTTAATTTCAAAATCAAAGTTGTGTTTTACTTTTTTATGTATATACTTATTGAAGTATTATAAATAAAAGTGTTGTTATACTGGTACAGGAAATTTATGACATGAAATTTAAGTATTACAGGCCAATCATGCATTTATATTGTTATAGAGAGACGGTAACAATTAATTAACTGTTAATATTTATATCAACATATAGCTGCTCAATGAAATAATTTTTGTGTGAACATCACAACAATCACTGACTGGTATCAACAACAAATAAAATAAATTGCAAAAAAATTTTGTTTTCGACCTACCTACTGTACCCTATTTTTTTCAGGACATGAAATAGGAACCACAACACAGTTTTTTAGGCCCAATGAAGAGATAGCGCACAAAATACTAATAGTGGTTGATATAAACTCATTCGGAATCATCACTTCTACCCTTTTTGTGGACGCACGTGTACACGTTCCATGGACCTATTTTCTATTCTGATGTAGACGCATGTACGCATTGCGCACCTATTTTTGCTGTTACATGCATTTTTTGTGGAAGAAATTTATTTGAAATTTCTATGAAGTGGAAAATAAGTTTGATAGAAACTCTGTTATTTGAAAGAATTTTTGAAATTTTAAAGATTGGCCTTTATTAGCTTTCTCATATCTCGTTCTGAGATATTAAAATATGTACATCACACTAAACAACTTATGGGGGAATGTCGTTTATCTTTGAGATTATTCAATTAAATTTGTTACTGGTACGTATTCAAACTTTGCCTATTTAGTGCTGTGGGATACATTATACGCATATGCAGTTTCAAAACCTGTTTGATCAACCTCACGAGATTGAACCTCAGTTACCGTAGAATCTCGAAAGTAGCCGGGGGCGGCTACGCAATTTTCCCTTTCGTAAACTCGGTCGTTACCATCCCGAAGCGTCGTTACCATCTCATCTCTCATAGAATGCTGGGTAAGCGGAGAGAAATTCCTTGTGGTCCCAAGGTTCCCGCATACGTTGTTTGGTGCTGTGACATGTTCGTCGTGAAATTCAAAATATGTAAATATTTAGTATTTAGTATACAGAAGAGCGTTCATACAGAAGAAATTATACATGGCAAACTCTCAATCCTGGACCAGTAAATTCGATTTTGTGATCGTTATTCGGGATTTCGAAATATCAATCGCAACAACGTATGCTGCGAGGTTTCAAAATATATTTGTGGACTTACAAAATATATTTGTCTATACTGAAACTATTATATAGGCAAAATATATTTGTCTATACTGAAACTATTATATGCGCATTGCATAATGTGACCACCGTAATATACTGTATAACCACAAATGTAGTTAAGCATTCTGCATTTGCCATAGAACATTCGTAAAGTCACTTACTAGTCATATAGATGCTTTTAAATAAGTGATAAAACGTGTTGTGCTTGGTAGGCAGTGTAGAAATACAAATCAAAATGTATAAAAAGGTTGGAGTGTACTGCCGAAATAGCGTGTAAGTTGTCTAACGTTTCGAGCGAAGGCCCTTCGTCAGAGAGTGAAACATAAAGTGAAATAATCACTCAGTTATTATTTCACTTTACGTTTCACTCTCTGACGAAGGGCCGCTCGAAACGTTAGACAACTTACACACTATTTCATAGACTTGCTCCAAATCTGCCTCTTGATTGTTTCGGGGTTTGTTTAAATTTGTTTTTTTTCAAAGAACTCGCCATATAGATGCTTGTTCGCTTTTTAGATAGCAATATTATGAAAGAACACGAGGAGCCGCGAAATAAAGTGTGCGGGAACGTTGGGACCACGAGCAATTTCACTCCGCTTACCCAACATTCTATGAGAGCTGAGTAGTATAGCAGGTAGGGCTGCGAGCCCAATCGACCTCAACCGTAAAATATAACACCAAAACATCACCAAATTTTGCCAAGTCGCGACTCGACAAATTTGGTGATGTTTTGGTATTATATCTACGATTAACATCGAATAAGCTCGCAGCCCTACCTGCTATACTACTACAGCAATCGTTAGTCAATCTAGACACCCCTCGCACGTTTTCTACTAAATTGATGTCAAACACACGCGAGACTAGCGAAACAATACCAAATTTATACTAAATCGCGACTCTCGCTAAATTTGACACCATTTCAGCCACATTTAAAAAATAGAGAGTGTCGTTTCAAAATTCTCACAAATTTATGTCAAATTACATTTAGGAAAAAATAGAAAGTGTCATTTCAACATTTTCGCGTGTTAAAAAAAATAAAATGTGGTACGAGCCCACTCTCACATATTAAAAAAATAGAAAGTGTCATTTCAACATTTTCACAAATTTGTCGAATCACATTTAAAAAATAGGAAGTGCTGTCTCAACATTTTCACAAATTTGTCAAATCACATTTAAAAAAATAGAAAGTGTCGTTTCAACATTTTCACAAATTTGTCAAATCACATTTAAAAAATAATCGTTTCAACATTTTCACAAATTTGTCAAATCACATTTAAAAAATAGAAAGTGTCGTTTCAACATTTTCACAAATTTGTCAAATCACATTTAAAAAATAGTCGTTTAAACATTTTTACAAATTTATGTATCGTAAAAGTGTCTCACGCGTGATAAAATTGCCACCTGTTATGCAAATTAGATTATTGCCACCTGTTAATAATAGATTAGTCCGTTTGTTCACTATTTTCAGTGTTTGTCGCCTCGCCTCTCACTTCAATGTTTTTGTGACCATACGCGTAGGAGTCAATACCATTTTCTAAAAGGTATCGTTTATCATCAAAACAGGATAGCGACACTTTATTAATTTCGTAACTACCGAGCTGATGTTTGACACTTCTAATGGTCTTCATTGTGTGTCGCAATTGTTTCTGCTCAAGTAACACACTTTTGTAATCTTCGTGTCTGATCACTTTTTTAATTATATTCTTTCTAATACCTTTAGCGGTTTTCCCGCCGCCTCCACCCTCTTTCAAATAGCTGTACATTTTACTGCGCAACCCGACGAACTCGACAATTGGCGTTCCAGCGCACTCGTCCTTCATCTTCCCAATAACTTTCTTATTCTCTCTAAAAAAGAATGGGCTGTCTGCAGGATAGTCGCTATTGTCGAACTTTTCGCACTCCATCATAAAGTCGGAATAAACGTCGTCAGTTTTGATTGAGTACAACAGACTGTCAGTGTCAGTGAAGTGCAATCTACAGGTGTCGCTAGAGTACTTTTTCATAATATAATTGTAGTGAAAATTGTACATCAGCGTTTTACTCAAGTCTAGTATGCACATACCCACATATGCAGGTCTATTTAGTGTCAACGTTTCTTTAACTTTGTGGACAGCAACTAAGTTCTCGCTAAATATCTTGCAAGACACAAACGTTGGCTTTGAGACAAGCTTTTTAAATTTCTCCGCAGTGGTCACTAATCTTACGTCCACACGCTTCCTCAAGTTTTCCATCGTTTTTCCGAACACACTGTTGTTCATCAACTTGAAGAAGTCCTTCTCAAAAGCGTTCTTAGCCGCAGTTCTTTTGACTGTGTTAAAGTCGATGTACTTGCCTAGCCACTTGGACTGGTCAAACTGCAGGACCCTGTGAATCTTATTGATTTTTAATCCAAGATCCATGTACAACTGCAGATTTCCGTAGTGACACACATACTTTTTTTTGTCCATCAAATTAGTCACCAGCTTCTTCACACCACCAACACTCACGTTAAACTTATTTTTGATTTTCGTGCAGTACTCCGACAACATGTCAACGGTTATCTCCATCTTCTCGGGAGCCAACGGGTAATCGTTGTGTAGGTCATGCAAATGGGTTGGGTACTCCAAGTCGACCTCGAGCAGTAAACCTTTTTTACTATTGTTGTGATAGTCGTGCAGATTAACTTTTTCTATTTCTTTCTCAGTCAACCACTTGAAGCCGCCCGTGGGTAGACTTCGACTCATTGCCCATCCATACAAGTTGTTGGCGTCAAGGTACATCAAATACTTCGACTCTCGCTCTTTGTCATACCCTTCCATGTACTTATTATTCGCCACGCCATGTCTGTTGCATATGTAGCTCACACCACCACGCATACCCATTTCTACGAACTGGAACATGTCAATGTCGGACAATAATTCAAGTTCCACTCCAGTCATCTTCAACATGGCATCCCAAGCCAATCCAGGTGATGTGAAATAGTGGCACGGGTCTAATTTATACTCGCGATGGCATGTCTTTCTAAAGTTCTCAAAAACGTCGGCAAGCAAGAGCACATCGCTTTTCAAATACAGGTCGTGATACCCACCCATACTTTCAACGTCGAAGTAGTCCCACACATCGATGGCGCGCTCGTGCATTTCTTCCGTAATGTGCTCGTCATTCAGAACGCTGTAGAAGTCCTTTTTGGAGGGTAGCTCGCATTCATTGAATTTATCAAAGGAGTCCATATAATCGTAGGGATAGACCCCCTTTCTTGTCATGAGTGCCAAACCCTCGTCGTGAAACACTTCTGACGTGTATTTGAAAGCGTCCCTTGGTAGGTTCCTCACCAAGTTGTCTAGACCACTACTCATGAACTGGAAGCTGTCCAAAAATACCAAGTTTTTTCCAAGCATGAACGCCATGTACTTCTCCATGTTGTTCGGTATCACGTTTATGTCTTGACCAAACTTGCCAATCTCCTGCATAATGAAATGACTATCGTAGCCACGTAAGTTATGAAAGATCACAGGAATTTTGTCAGTCAACTTAAAGTTCACATTACAGTCGCGATGCGCAGACCCTCTGTACTTACCTGACACGTGACAGTGGTCTCTCACTCTAACGTCAGCGCCAGTGTACTCAACACTGCAAATATGGCAACTTTTAGCCTCGTCAAAGTTCTTCTTATCGTCGTCAGTCAGTATCATTTCTTTGTTAAAGTGACTCTCAGATGTCTCTTTACAATATTCGACAATTTCTAACATCTCCCCAATGAACTTGTTGACTGCGTTTTCACCGCGATACACTTTTACTGACTTACTGTACTCGTTATCGTAGCAACAAACTAATTTATACCCATAACCGCAGTCAACGTGTCTCTGGTAAGCATTTGTGTAGCTACACTCGCTTGATGGTGTTGCCGCATGCACCTTCTGTGTGAAAGCCTCGAAGTCTGCGTACACCACAAATGGTACATTTAATTGTCTACTAAAATTCTCGTATTTCACTTTCGTACCTTTTTGTGGCATTTTAATAGCTTGCTTCCCATTAATGACCAAACATACTTCCACATGGCGCTCAAGCACGTCCTCGCGACTAAAACACTGCAAACAATACCTGCAAAAGTGCTTTCTCGCCTTATACTTTGTCTGACGGTACATGAATTTGTTAAAATCGCGAATGTACACATAATGCTTGTTGCCCACGTCGTTAGTTATCAACAATAGGTCCATGTGGTCAAGATACGCCTCCTTAGAAACGTACACAGGAAATGGCTGCTTATTTTCGTACCCAAAAACATTGATGCTAATATCGTTTGCCTTTTCGATCTTGTTGTAATCTTTGAGTGCGACTGGGAAGTCGATTCCGTCATAATTCAGCTCACTGACATGCCTAGCGTACTTCGACGTTCTATCAGAGTGTTTTCCAACAGGAAACTTATGTGCGAGGTGGCACCATCTAAAGCACTCGTTGTCATCCCCATTATTTACGTTTATCAAGCCCTTCATACTATTGCGCAGCTCCTTTGGCAACGCAATGTAGCTACTCCCATGCAGAGGTCTATAAATAGCGATATTGACGTAGTGCGCATCTATTTTGTCGATAGTCCATCCAGACCCCTCAGATAACCACCCAGCTATCCGCGTCAAAATCTGCTCCGACCCACGATTGGCGACACCCTCGATGTCATGCTCGTTAATGACGACGAACGTTTCGCTGTTAAAGTAGGCAGTTTTGTATGTGGTCTTATCACGCTCTAAAACTTTCTCAAAAGTGACCTTGACTGTCTCCACCACTTTCATTCCGTTGGTCTCACCCAGCTCACGTCTCAAAAGGTTAGTGACAGCACTTCTACTAGCGTTTACCTGATTGATGTCTCTGTCGTCAATTACCTCGACTCCATAAGACCTTGTGAACCCTCTCAACGCTCGATCCAACAGCTGCGTCGACGACGCGTCACTATGGTCTTCAACTGTGGGTTGTGTTTCTTGGTCTCCAAAAAAGCCGTGAACGTTGGTCGCTCTATCTGTTAGTAGGTTCACAGCGGCTGCATTTGTGTAGCTACCTCGAGTCGCACCAGTTCTAGCGAGTTTCTTATGCGTCCGCCCACCAACCTCGACTTGTCTTTTTGTCAGTGGGGTTTTCACAGTCCGACTCATTGGCTTATACTTATACTACACTTTTTTTCTTAACCCACTCGTTGTAATAACGATCGCCACTTTCGCACCACCCGAACTTTGGATACACCACCCCAAACAGATTGTCGTCAAACCTCTCTTTCACCTTTCCGTCTTTGAGGTCTGACACCTTCTTGAGTGTCTCTAATTGTCTTCTATGACACAACCTAATAATGTAGTACCCGTATCTGCTGACGTTTCTACCCTTTACCAAATTGCATGAGTACAACACATTGACAACTTTCAAGAAGTCCTCTTTTATCAACTCAAGGCGCTCACCCTTCACAACGTTCCGTAGTCTCCTCCCCATCCACCAAGACCGTTTGTGAACGCTTTTTAGTCGTGTGAGTCTCATGTCACTATAACTCTGAGTGTAACCCCATTCGGTTTCGCCACACTTTGGACACGCGTACCCACCACAGTCGGTCGTGTTTTTCACAACGTCACAATCCGAGCAGTAGTAAAGCCTGGAGGTGCCTCCACACTCAATTTGCGTCTCATTCGCGATCTCGTCAATTGTCAAGCCATAACTCATCTGCCTCATAAGTTTGTCCATCACTTATACTACTCCAACATTTTTTTACCGAACTAGTACCCACACCGCTATTCCACTACCCAAACCTAGCGCGCTAACAAACAGTAATTGGTATTCCTTCATTTCCGCACTCGGTTGGTAGTAATCCGCAATCTTCGGGAGGTCAGTGAACACTCGTCCGCTGTACCGTATGGTCATTACGCTTCTAAGTTCTTCCAACGCGTGGTTTGTGTCATTGATGTCAGCATTAGCGTCAGAGAGCTGTTGTCGCAAACGCTGAATCTGATCTTTTTTAGCGACCTCATTCTCATACCACACTTCTTTCGCACTGGCCAGCTGTTCCAACGCGTGGTTGTGTCTTTTCATCTCAGCTTCATAACCTGAGTGATTAAACTTTGAAAACATAAAGCCAGCGCCTGCAAAAGCTACCGCATTAAAAATCCCTCCAGCCACAACACTCACCATTAACTTACGTTGATTTGAATGGATCTGTCGGTATCCACTTTTTCGATTGCATCCATTTTACTAACAGCGTTCCTGCACCAACAGCTGCAGCAAGTTTAACTGTGCCTTTCACTGTCTCTGGTGTTCCCAATGGTTCTCCCAAAGCCTTTTTAGAAATCATGCTAACTACCACAGCACCAGTCGTAACAAGTAGCGCGTCGTACAATTCGTTCATAAGTTCTTTTCGATCGATCGCAGTCATATACATTGTCGTGTGTTTTGTTTAAGAATCAAACGTGTCTAACGCTGGACGACGAGTTCTATAACTTTCTGACACACTAGCTGGTGCGGCACTCACAGGTTCTAATTGTGTCTCTTTTTCACTGCTAATTGTGTACCATAGCGAAGCACCAGCAATGATAACACCAAGTGTTCCAACAATGTAACCATAGCTCCACTCGCTACCCTGTTCTTCGTTAACTATCATTTCACGCATTTTCTTTTCTTTCGCAGCTTTCGATATCTCAGCCAACTTTTTACCAGCGGCGACGCGCTTTGGGTCCTTCACCTTAACACTTTTCACATCAGCTGTGATCTTAGCGTCGACAGCCGTCTGTGAGTCTTCAACCATCTAATACACTATCACGTGTTATCTTACTCACAGTTGACCTCACAGGTGTCTCACAGTTGACCTCACAGGTGTCTCACAGTTCCAGACCAAACGCACTAAAAATTAGGATTTTCTCTGGGAGTATAACATAATGACTCAAGCCCGAGAGGTTAGCGAAGAAGATATTGCCAACATGCTGAGAACGGCCTTTACCAGTGTGTCTACCCCACAAGACGCCCCTGGACCCAAGGTCTTAAACGAGTACTTCTCAATATGCTCACCGCTCCTAGACCTCAACCCCGACGGAGGGTTGCCAAAACGGTTTGGCTCTCAGGTCGACCGTACTAGGCATCTTCTCGACGCTTGGATCGATCTTCGGGAGGAGAGAGCCAACGAGCTTGCTGATAGATTAGCTAGCATAATCCCTGTGTGGTGTTACTCATCATTCAAGTACCTTATGTTAGCGAGTGGTGTCTACTTGAGCGACCCTCGTAAGTCCAACGCTACATTACTCGGTAACTTCCTCGAAGTGTTCTTAGCGACCCTTATGTGGAAACCATGCCCAACCAAAGCCAAAGCGTGGCTAGAGCTCGCCGCAAACCGCGACGTTCACGTTTGCAAGGTGGGGTGTAATGAGATACTGGGTGTGGACGATATCAGGGACCACGTGCTCTCGCCCGCCCACAGACACTTTGTGAGAGATGAAAACGTGTACACCTGTCACCCATGCGGTGTGGTCACCAACGACCCACTGCATCGCTTAAGACATGAGAGCTCGAGGTCCCATCTTAAAAACTTAGAGCTCCAGCGGGTATTCAACATGGAACGACGGTTTCCACCACAATAAAAAATATTTCTCTGAGGGTATAGTAACCATGAGAAAAGTTGGTAAACTGGAAATCGTGATTGGTCCCATGTTCGCAGGAAAAACGACGGAGACTCTCCGCAGGTTAGTTGCGTTAAGTAAGTCAGGGCTCAAAGTCCTTTACATGAACAACACAGGTGACACTAGGCGAACTGACCACGCGTTCTCCACACATCGTCGGACCATTGTTGTCGGATCAGACAGTTTACCTGCGAAGTTAATCACCAACCTTCCGAGTTCTTCCGAGATAGCTGATTACGACGTCATTGGCATTGATGAGGGCCATTGGTACTCTGATCTACTCCCAGTTATTCACGAGTACATCAAAGCTGGCATTCACGTCGTTATTTGTGGTCTCATAACAACAGAGCATTTAAAAAGACTTGGTGAACTTGACACGTTGTTCCCAATGGCAGACGACATCACATTTCTAAAAGCGTATTGCGCCGTTTGTCGTGACACTCGCGGAGCAACTGTTGAAGCACCATTCAATTGGAGATATAATCCAGGACCATCATTCGTTGGTGGTGCTGAGCAATATCGCGCAGTGTGCAGACGTCATCATCCTTCCACACAAAATTAAGGGTGTTCTCGGATACCCCACTTTTTAAATTTATACATTGGTCACACGAAGCGTCCAATGTCTCATAGAAACATTTTTTCACACAGTGGTCAGAAGGTTTGTGAAATAAAGAGAGAGAGTTTCACAGATATTTTTATCAAGTTAAAAAATATCTTTAAAAAATGCTAGAACAGTTATCACTTCAAGCGTTGTCTCAACAACGAGAACGAGCGCTAACTCGACTCATTACTCGCTGTCTAAAAAGTCTCTTTACAATAGTGTCTCTCGTGGTTACTTAACGCCGACTTATTTTTAAATTTACGAAAACACTGGGAACACTGAAACCCAACGTCAAAGAAATATTTTATTACCGCGGTGATAGCGTCATCGTACGAGTCGCACAAGAGTGTTAGATAACCAGCGGACTTATATCTGAGTAGCAGAGAGTCTTGCTCTTTGGATGTCTTGCCTGTGCCACCTGGATTCTTGAACTCAATCACGAGTCCGCTGTGCTGTTGGTTTGCATTGGCAATAATCAAGTCGGGTGTCCCACGTTGGTAACCTTTTTTCCACGAACTTATTCTTTTACTCGAGGTGTCTTGATTCTCACCACAAGCGGCTATCAAAATAGCTTCTGGATAATATTTCCTAAGAAAACCAACAACTTTCGTATGAAGGTCGAACTCGGTGATCATTTTAAACTGGTTGTGTTTGAGACCAACGTCGGCTAAACTTTTTCTAACGCTTGGTAAGACTTCTGAGTGCACCCACCTTCCGAACTGTTTCGCACGCTCCATTTTACTCGAGAACACTAACGAGTAGACCCCAAGTTCGTTGATAAACGAGGCCTGCTCTATCTTCATTTTACAATCAGGTTCGACGTGGTCGTTGACCGCATCTTTTGGTCGAGCGTAACCTAGAGCGCTTGCGACTTCTCTTGCTTTGAACCATATGTCACCGTTGTGATTAGCCATCGTGATTTGGTGGCCATCGAATAATTGCACCGAGTTGGTTGCCATTACTATAGCCCCGCAAAAAAAACTACTCGACATAGGTGTCAGGTTTTTTATAGATTTGGTTTGTTGTGTACCAATGCAGCAGGTGTGTTTTATTAGTCTTCGGTTTTCTACGTCGTCTGAAAAAGTTTCTAATGTTACGAGCCAGTTTTCTAAGCCAACCCATTACATAACTTAGGTCACGTCTCCTACCACTCCCACAGTGTCTGACTCTGGCAACATAATAGGTTTGCCGTAAGTCTTTTTAGACCTCATACCAATCTCAGCGTGGAGCTCGAGAGTCACGTCACCGCGACCAAACGATCCACCAGCTTTGAACATGTGGTCAGTCGTTTTATTTATTTTATATATTTCATGGGGTCTCGAAACGCATGCTCCCATTTACTTTATACCATATTCCTTCATCATTTTTCCACCCATGATTATGATGTCTCGGTTTGTCATGTAACCACTCACGATTTTCACACCGTAGAATTCTATCAACGATGGGTACGCATAAGGTGCGAGTGGTATTCTTGGTCGGTGTATTCCAAAAATTGTTCCATAGGGTGTGCCTATCTTTTTCATATTTGCTACGAAGTCTGAATCGGTTGACTTGATGTTGTTGACCCTGACATGTGAGTTGCTCATTTGCCAGTGTATTGATATCATATGCGTTTTACTTATGTCAACGCCACTTGGGATAGTGCATATGCTCTCCATTGCTGGGATGCTACCACCATACGCGAGTCCATTAGTCATACCAGTCTTGTACCCTATGAACTTATCCCACTGACCGTCGTCGTTTGATATAATTGTCTCCCAATTTGACCCAGCGGTGCGAGTAGGTAACCGCGCTACGACAAAAATGGAGAGGTCACACCATTGCATACTGGGGCAGTTAAAATGGAGACCTGACTCAAGTGGGAGTGGTGTTAACACAGGTGATAGAAAACTTTGGCCTGCACTGTTAATGCCAATAATAGGGCCATAAGTTAGGTTGTTTTGCACTAATTTACTTGTTCCACCAATGGCTTTCACTTTGTTCGAACCATTGGTGTGAAATTCCACGTTTTTCGAGGCGTGCGTGTTAACGTTGAAGTCAAGCACAACATTATAGGACTGACTCTTGAGGTAACCTGATAGCAATCGCTCTAGAGTTCTTTTGTTTGCGGCGTCTGAGTCATCGACTGGGTCTGCTACGTTTTTTATTGCTGAGCCTTGCATGTCTATTAGTCCAGACATCCTTCCACCGGTCACACTTAATTTGGGATCTTCGTCCAGATGCCTTTTCGTTCTCTTTAGTATTTTATCGTGAGGGTCGTCAGACTCATACCCATAGTTTAGACTCATCACTACCTCAAGGTGTATTTGCTTACAAGATAGCCAGAGACTGCTGAGAACCCCAACACTATCGCTAGAGTTGTCGTGTCTGACTTACTTGTGGTGGTCTGTGCTATTTGATTGGTGGTGACCACTGTTTTCTTCACGGGTGGTACTACCAAGTTAGTCACCACATTTTCTTGGTGGACTTTTTTAGCCACAGTCGTTGGTGTCATCGCATTCAAGCGAGTGTTCACTCCAAATCTCATGGACTCTGTGGCAATCTTTAATAAGTTGTTGTACCCAGCGATTTTATTCTTGAGTATCACCACATTGCTCGGCATTAACCATGTACTTGGCGACACTGCAAGATTTTGGACAACGTTGGTGTCTCTAATCGATTTATTCATGTTGAGAATCCATGTCGATACGTCATAGTTGACAACACTGTCAGAAAACAACTTGCGGAATTCTTGTTGGGTCTCTAGACTTCCTGCAGAACCGCCAACGACTGATACACGTGTTCTCGCTTGCGCACCAAGTGTGGAGTACACAAAGGCTTCTATGCTTTGATTTAGATATTGCAACCCAATGTTGGTAAAGCCGTCTGACAATCGCGCAACGTATCGTCTGTAATCGTTATGGACGTCGATGAGTGTGAAGACTCTGGTCTCACCTGTTGTGCCATCACTCAGGACTTTACTCTGGTAGTAATGTTTTCTAGGGATTTTGGAAATCTTGCCATACAATTCGGAGGCGTTGAATTCTCTACTTATTGATTTCATTGTCTCACCACCCTCCATTCTTCTGAGAAGTCTCCTAATGGTGAAGTACAAATGAAATCTCATCACACTTGTGACCACAGGGTGAACTTCTTGTGACACTGATAAATGTTGCAACGACACCCCACAACAGAAACTTGCGCAATACGTCGCGAACACAACACGATAGTAAGATTCGCTGTCGTCCCATGTTGATTTTAACTTTGACGTAGTGATTTGTAAGGTTGGTAGCTTTGACATGAAGTGGCTATTTTGGTTAACGAAGACTTTGAAGTTATTCACTGGATAATTTAACACGTTCTCCGTTGGGTAGCCGTCCCAAAGCCCCCAGTGGTTCTTGTGACCTTTTGGTAGTGGTTGGATAGTTCCACCACCATGACAAGATGAGCCCGGACAAAGTGTGTAATTTTGCGCTTTGTGCATTGTGGGACATGTACCTCAATAATTGAGGTGACTGTCCCATGATGCCTTGCGGTCAACCTCGGAAAACTAGCTATCGACCAGCCTGCGACAAGATAATCTTTGAGAAATTTAACTCAGATTGTTATGTTACTCGGTGCTGAAACAGAGGATATATTCAAGTTTTGTATTCAGGCGAACTAATATTGGATTTAAAACAGTGACCCGTTCAAACGCATTCAAACGCCATTCAAACGCATTCGAACGGCGTTCGGTAAGCGTTAGAACGATGCTAAACGCCGTTCGAACGGTTCACTAGAACCGTTCGAACGCCGAATCGCCGGCCCTTTCTCGATATATGAGCAACCGAAATTTAAAATTATTATAACATCAACCCAAGTCAGTTTTAGGGTTAGGATTTGGGTTAGGATTAGGATTAGGGTTAGGATTAGGGTTAGGGTTAGGGTTAGGATAACGGTTAGGATTAGGGTTAGCGATTATTTATTTTGAATTTCGGTTTGTTCATATATCGAGAAAGCGCCGAATCGCCGTTCGAACGGTTGACTACAACCGTTCGAACGCTGCTAAACGCCGTTCAAACGACTGATTAGAACCGTTCGAACGGCTGAATAGAACGTTCGAACGCTGCTAAAACCAGTACCATGTGTTTTAATATCGTAATCTAGAAAGGGAAACCGTCTGTCGTAGAATGCCTCCGCATGCGTCGCTGGCCCTCGCATTTATTTCATCAGAAATTACTTTATTAACGAATGAACGGTTCACTCATACATACAGCTGCGTGCACATTCATTGACGGTCAACATCACTATGGCAATGCTCACACGGTACACCGGCCGGATGTTTGTTTCTTTGGTTTGCGAACATTTCGAAAAGCGTCTTTGTAAATCGCTATTTTGATCTCCTTAGAAAGCCTATATTTAAAGAAGGATGTGCGTTTGCCCATAGGTTTGCCGAATTGTGGCAAAAACAATTGTGATCAAGTAAATTAGTTTTAAATAGTCTCAAATTACTGTTGTCAGCGAATATCCGTCTCAGTTACGCGAATCCCAAATTCGATGATTCTGACGCCAGGCATGAACCGTCGCGAAGAACGCTTACGATATGTTTGACAGTTTGGTTATGTAAATGCTTGTTGATGAACGTTTAATTGGACGCAAGGTTGAACGCTTGTAGGCACTAGCCAACTTCCAACCGTTCGAGATAGCCGTTCGAACGCCACTCGCTAGCCGTTCGAACGCTATAGCTAGCCGTTCGAATTTTTCACCTAACCGTTCGAACGGTTTCGAACGCCGTTCGAACGGCGTTCGAAATATTATTTTTTCCCATGGAGGGTCACCTATTAATTTTCTTCCTCCAAAATAGAATTCCGTTTCAAATAGATCAACATATTTATCGCTTGCTTATTCTCTGACCGTGTAACCATAGAAACAACCTAATTAATCAACCAATCACAGTAAAGTATCTATGAACACATCCCG
The DNA here is from genome assembly GCA_035772405.1 of Chrysogorgia sp. JL179-B06. Classification (NCBI taxonomy): domain Eukaryota; kingdom Metazoa; phylum Cnidaria; class Anthozoa; order Scleralcyonacea; family Chrysogorgiidae; genus Chrysogorgia; species Chrysogorgia sp. JL179-B06. The sequence continues at coordinate 988,627 of JAYKKM010000102.1, read as the reverse complement.
TCACACTTTGCGAGCATAAATTACACACTTTGTCCGGGCGCGTCTTCTAATGCCTTGCCATATTATTGGGAACTTACTATTGTGCAGCCACTTCCACATGTTTTTATCATTTTTGAAGGTTGTGCTGGTTATGTCTGTGCTGAGGATGTCATTGTTTCTGAAATATATGTCAACACTCACGATCTTACCGTCTTGCGAAATATTTGGATAGAACTCGAATTTGCTTAAAGTAGCGTGGGGGTACTTTTTGATGAGGTCTGCCTTTGCGTCGTGTGTGGCCTTCGATGTGCTCGCCATCGCACGTTTGTAGTACTTCCCATAGTAGTTATGAAGGGCTTTCTGCATATAATATACCGTATGTTATACATGACGCGAAAGTTGACAGTACTCATTGAAGGTGTGGAAAAAGTGGTGTCCTTTGACAACGCGATGATGGTCATACACGATAACCCATACATTATGGTTAAGACAGCCACTGTGTTTTGGGACTACCATAACACAACAAATGACGACAGCATTCAGGTCTTCACGCTGGATGACTCTAGGGTTGGCTCTTTTAAGAAGATTAAAGTGGGTGAAGGGTACTTTAGCTTCGACGCATTGGTCAAAGTCTTGAAACATGAGTCTAACGAGCGTAAGGTGGATCTTGAGATAGAGAAACTGGTGCCCACAGGCAAGTGTAGGGTCAAGGTTAGTAGCTCAGCTGTGTTAGACACCATTGGGCCTCTACTTGGTTTCGCGAAGGGTGAGGTGATTCAGAATGACTCACAGTGGCACACTAGCCCAAACGAGGTCGACATGTACAGAGGTCTGAAGTACATAGAAGTTTCGTGTGACGTTGTTGAAACGGAAAGTAATGTGGGTATTGATGGGAAGCGCAGTGATGTGATCACAACGTTACCAATACCCACTGAACAGTCTTTGAAGGGGTCAGTGCAACGCCATGTGGATATTGAGTCCAAGGTGAGTATTAAAAAAGGTGTTTACTCAAGTATGACATTTCGCGTCAAACCAAATAATGGTGGTCTCAAAATTGGCGCGGTGCTATTGGAACTGTATATTGTGTGAATTATATGGAACTCGGTGTGGAAACAGAACAAGGGCTGCGAGACATTTATTATAATCCTAAGACAGGGTACACTGGTGCAGAGAGGTTGTATCAAAGTGCATTGGGAGACGGATTGAAAGTAACTAGAAAAACAGTGAAAGAGTGGTTGACCACGCAGGACACCTACACTAGGTACAAACCTATTGTGAGAAGACATAAGTTCCGCGCGACTTTTGTTGGGTTTCTTGGTGAAGAGCTCCAAATGGACTTAGTGGACATGAGTAAGTACTCAAAACAGAATGGAGGGTATTATTGGATACTAACAGGCATTGAAATATTGAGTAGATACGCTTTTGGGATCGCGGTTTATAGAAAAGACACTAAGAACATGACTAAGGCTGTTGGAAAATTGTTGAATGACTTTAAAGATCGGTTTGGGACCACACCTAAGTTAGCACAATTTGATGATGGACTTGAGTTCTACAACGTTGGTGTGAAAAGTTTGTTGAAAAAACATGGTGTTGAATATTTCAGCACAAAGAGTGATAAAAAGGCTGCTGTTGTCGAGCGTTTTAATAGAAGTCTGAAGAGTGTTATGTGGAAGTACTTTTACGCTTATGGGACGTACAAATGGATTGACGTTCTTGACCAGTTTGTGAGAAATTACAATAGCAACGTGAATCGAAGCATTATGATGAAGCCGAAGGATGTTGATAAGTCAAATGAGGGTGAAGTTTGGACCACTTTGTTTGGTCACCAATTTGCAGACAATCCATTACCGAAGTTTAGAGTTGGTCAATCGGTGAGAATTAGTAAGTACAAGAGTGTGTTCACAAAGGGCTATGAAGCCAACTTCACTGAAGAGCTGTTCAAAGTGGTGAGAGTCATTCGTGGTGATCCGAATGTGTACGAAATTGAGGACATAAGTGGTGAACAGATTATTGGTAAATTTTATGAACAGGAATTATCGCTGGTCAATAAGAAACATGATGGCGATGTGTACAGAGTTGATAAGGTGTTGAAAAGAAAGAAAGTCGGAGGGAAGAAGATGGCGCTGGTCAAATGGTTGGGTTATGAGAGCAAACATAATTCGTGGATACCAGAAAGCGATATTCAAAATGTGAGTTAGTGTAATATGGCTGAAGGCGGTTTCGACGACCTCGAGACGGAGGGCTCTAATGAGTACAGAGATGTCACTAGCGATGAACTAAAGTATAGTCTCGAGAGAGCCATTCAAGATCACAAACTAGCTCAGGGTGATCCAAACGTCACAGTCGATGAGAAAATTAGACTAGTTAAAGTGGTGAGTGGACTGGTGGATGAGCGTGATAGAAGATTTATTCAACATCTAGGGGGGTTTTTTAGCGATCTTAAAACGTGGGCTAATGACAACGCAAGAGATCGTGAAGACATCGCGAGGAGTGTACCATTGTTAGACACCACACACGCAGAGTACGTTGACATACCTGAACTAACGCCAATCGAGAACCGTGAGCTGAACAGCATGCTCAACCCAAGCGAGAATGTGCTGCGCGAGTCGAGAGTAGGCGACGCTGGCACATTGCAAATACGAGCAGACCACTATCGAGACGCAATAAATGAAACGAACGAAAGAATAGTGGAGCTTGAGGGAAGAAGAGTCCCCACGATCGCGGAGACTGAAGAGCTCATCAATCTATATGAAAGAATGGTTGGACTTAGACAGACTAGAGACATGGTTATTGAACAGCGGGAAATAGAAGAGGTTAGAGAGCAACAGGAAGTCGACATTGACAGGTTGCAGAGGTTCAAGAAATGGGCTAGAGAAAATATGGTTGGGTTGAGTGCTTTAGCGATTTCAGTAGCCGCGATTATAACAACTATTATTATCGCTGGGAGGTCTAATGTTATGAAAGGCGCTATGGTCACGAGGTCGTTCGCACAAGCTGTTAAGAACGCGATAACGAAGATGGGTCCATGGGCTGTTGGATTGGCGAACTTAGTTTACGACGCGCTGGTGGTGGGCGCAAAGGGTCTCGCTTGGTTAGCTCAAAATCTGTGGGTGTTTGCGGTGGCGTTCGCGTGGCTTGCGTACAATTATCTAAACTAAAAGCAAATGTGACTCGTGGGAGTCAGAGAGCGATATTCAAAATGTGAGCTAATGTAATATGGCTGAGGGTGGGGAAGGTTTTGACGAGATCGAGATGGAAAACTTTGACAAGTATGAAGGTATGAGTGATGAGCAATTAGAAAAGACGCTCGCCGATATCGAAGATTTTATTGAAGGCATGTACGGTAAGTACACTGAAGACAACATGCCGGAAGACGTTCGTGTTAATTACGACGACTATCAAGACCATGCGAAAAAGATAATGAGTGAGCTAGACGCGAGGCGAGGTAGACAAAAAGAGACGTCATTTACCGACACTAACGATGGTAAAACGGTGACAATAAGGGGAACCAACACAGAAGCCCCAGCGGTAGAGTTTGTTGAACAGGGGTCATATGGTGACGTCAATGACGTAAGTTTCAGTCTAGCTTTTGAAGAGGAGGAGGAAATTAAGAGAAGACTGGGTGAGCTAAAAGCGTCCAACAAAGAGCTAACAGAAAACAATGTAAAAAGAATCAAGCTAATAAATAGGAAAATACGTAAATTAAGCAAAAAGGGACTCGGCCGTGACGACGCGTCAAGGAAAATAGTCAACAGGTCGTGGGTTACGGACTCAGGGGCTATTCTTTTCAAACCGATAAACAAAGATGGTAAATATGGAAAACCCAAACGAATTCTAATACCTGGGAAAAAAGGCTTGATCTACAGTAAAGATGCGAGTAGTAAAAACGCGATTGAGCAGTTCAAACAGTTAGTTAGTCAAATCCCTGAGAACACAGAGACAACAGCTGTCACAACAGAAGTAACCTCGGATGACTTCCCAGTAATTGAGACAAGAGTGGGCTATGTCGACATACCTGGGCTATCACCAGACGAAAACCGCGAGCTGAATGGTGTGCTTAATCCAGGTGATGGTGTGTTGCGTGAATCAAGAGTGGGTGATGATGGCGCACTGCAAGTGCAGGCAGACCACTTTCAAGAGACGATAGATGAGACGAATGGGAGATTGGTGGAGCTTGATAGAGAAAACCTCACGATTGTAGAGGGTGAAGAGTATATTGATCTACATGAAAGAGTGATTGGACTCACGCGAGCTAAACACGTAACTTTAGGGCAGCGGCAAATAGAGGAGGTTAGAGAGCAACAAGAAGTCGACATTGACAGGTTTCAGAAATTTAAGGAATGGGCTAAAGAGAATATGGTTGGGTTGAGCGCTGTGGCAATTTCAGTGGCTGGAATTATAACAACTATTATTATCGCTGGGAGGTCCGCTGCTATGAAAGGCGCTATGGCTACGAGGTCATTCGCACAGGCTGTTAAGAACGCGATAACGAAAATGGGTCCATGGGCTGTTGGATTGGCTAACTTAGTTTACAATGCGTTGACGTTGGGTGCGAAGGGTCTCGCATGGTTGGCTCAGAATCTGTGGGTACTTGCGGTGGTACTTGCGTGGTTTGTGTATGACTATTACAAGCTAAAACGGTAGTCTCAGCTTCGAGGGTCTCAGCTTCGAAGATGACAAAACATATGTAGAGTATATGAACACCACGTCAGCAGAGTTGAGCCCCGGTTTTAGACGAGCGACCATGGGTGTCATAAGAGGGGCGAGAACGCAACACGTAATCACGTTGAACCCTAATAAGGTCAGTCCTGGCGAGGAACTCTACATTGATATACCGAAGCTCAAGGTTAGTAGCTGTTTGGTGCCTGGATCGTTGGGTCTAGTGTTCAACTTTAAGAATGCAAACGCCAAAAGCTGGTTCTTGAATAATGTTAGCAAGTTGTTGGTTGAGAAGCTTGTTGTGAAACTAGCTGGGGAGACTGTGTATGACAACAATGGGGAAAATTACACTGGTGTTTATCGCGACCTTTGGGAAAGTGTTACTGCGCGAGACCAAATGATTGACTATGGTATTGGTGGTGAGAACTTGAGAAAGTTAATTTCTAAGGACGACAGTGGCGCGACAAGTGGAGACGTCGCTAAAGTTAACGACGCGTTGATGTTTGGTGTGATTGGAACAAAGCAGCGAATAAAACTTGGTAAAATCATGAATGACCACGGGTTGTACGCTCCTTTTAGCATGAACAACAACTTGCAGTATGTGATCACACTTCCCAAAGCTACAGACATCATGATAGCTCAATCCGGTAGCGCTGTGGGCGGATACACTCTGGAGAACCTCGAGCTTGAGTATGAGACGATTGATAACCAGGAGCTCGCTGACGAAATAACGTCGTTGTATGCAAGTGGTCGTAGTTTGTCGTATGAGCACGTCACGTTGATGAAAACCACCGAATGGGACAAAGGCACGACCATTGTGAATGAAAACATTAATCTACCAAGAAAAAGCATGAAGGCAATTGTGTTGCTATTCACGAATAAGGCGCGAGCAGACAGTGAGGAGTTTCTTTATCCAAATATTGAGAGCGTTAGAGTCACAATTGAAGGTGTGCCAAATAGTGTGTACTCACAAGGCATTCCGAAATCGAAGTTCTATGCAGAAGCGAAACGACTGTTTGGGTTGGGTGAAGAACACGCTCAGTTCATGACCATGCAGAAGTTCTATAAAGATGGCTTTGCGTTAGTCATCGACTTGAGGAGTGTTCAAGATAATCGCAATGTCGCCACTGGCAAGAACATTGTAAACACACAATCCGGCGTGCTTCTTGAAATCACTAAGGAAGCGACGACTGCAAACGTTATGTGCAGGGTGTTTGTGATGATTGATGGGTTAGTCAACTTCATGAACAATGGGTTTCGGTCAATCGATTATTAAATCAAATGCAATTTAATGGAGACTCCGTTTAATATGCTAATCGTTGGTATGACAGCTTGTGGTAAGACACATTATTTGCTAGAAACACTGGAATCTGAGTATCGTGGTAAATTTGACTACATTGTGTTGATTTGCCCTACTTTCGAGTGGAACAAAGCGTATCAAGATTGGAAATATGTGCGCGACCCCGACGTGTTAGCGATAGACTGCGCGCAAGACAGTGTCGACGCTGTTCTCAAGTGTGTAACAAACACTTTTAAAGGCACTAACACTCTGATTGTGTTGGACGACTGTGCAAGTGGGCAGGACGTCAAGAATAGGACTAGTCAATTAGTCAACTTGGCTTTTAGTGCGCGACATTTTATGTTGAGCGTTATTGTCATCACACAACAACTGACGTCGATCGCAAAACCGTATAGAGAAAACATTAGTAAGCTCGTTTGCTTTTACTGTCCGAGCAGAAGTGATATGAAGGTTGTTATCGACGATTACCTTGGGCACATTAGCAAAGAGGAAGCGTCGACGATTGTGACCGCATTAAAAAATAATAAGTACGCTAGACTTGAAATCTCACTGCGTTACCCGTACAGTCACGAAGTTGTTATTCCGCAATAAAATATGGGTATAAGTAATAGTGTGATGGTGAAACGCAAAAGTGAAGAAAACCCCACGATTGAGGAACTAGTTGAGGACACTGATGACACTTCGACTGTGGAAGACAACATTGACGTTAGGAGAGCCGAACTTATTAGACTGTCTGGTGATGGTGTGGTAAGCCAATCTGAAGCGTATATTAAAAAAGCGTCCGCAAAGGTCATCGACAAGATATGGCACCAATATGAGTTGAAGAGAATGGAAATCGCAAACGCTTTTCTCACCGACTTGCTAATCAGCAAATTCGCTAGCTTACTGGATGGGTTGAACGCTATTGAGAACCCTGAGGAATTAAATGACGAGTTGCAAAAAGACCCGTTATTAAAAAAAGACGTCGAAAGCATTGTCGCGATTGTGACACCGTACGTACCTTTCTTAGGCTTGTTGTCGGGAGGAATCACAACGTCGAAATATGTGTACGATCACCATTTTAAAAGTGAGGCGACAAACACTGAAAATAGTGAACAAACGGACTAATCTATTATTAACAGGTGGCAATAATCTAATTTGCATAACAGGTGGCAATTTTATCACGCGTGAGACACTTTTACGATACATAAATTTGTAAAAATGTTTAAACGACTATTTTTTAAATGTGATTTGACAAATTTGTGAAAATGTTGAAACGACACTTTCTATTTTTTAAATGTGATTTGACAAATTTGTGAAAATGTTGAAACGATTATTTTTTAAATGTGATTTGACAAATTTGTGAAAATGTTGAAACGACACTTTCTATTTTTTTAAATGTGATTTGACAAATTTGTGAAAATGTTGAGACAGCACTTCCTATTTTTTAAATGTGATTCGACAAATTTGTGAAAATGTTGAAATGACACTTTCTATTTTTTTAATATGTGAGAGTGGGCTCGTACCACATTTTATTTTTTTTAACACGCGAAAATGTTGAAATGACAAATGTAATTTGACATAAATTTGTGAGAATTTTGAAACGACACTCTCTATTTTTTAAATGTGGCTGAAATGGTGTCAAATTTAGCGAGAGTCGCGATTTAGTATAAATTTGGTATTGTTTCGCTAGTCTCGCGTGTGTTTGACATCAATTTAGTAGAAAACGTGCGAGGGGTGTCTAGATTGACTAACGATTGCTGTAGTAGTATAGCAGGTAGGGCTGCGAGCTTATTCGATGTTAATCGTAGATATAATACCAAAACATCACCAAATTTGTCGAGTCGCGACTTGGCAAAATTTGGTGATGTTTTGGTGTTATATTTTACGGTTGAGGTCGATTGGGCTCGCAGCCCTACCTGCTATACTACTAAGCTGGGATGGTAACGACGCTTTGGGATGGTAACGACCGTTTACGAAAGGGAAAATTTCGGCGGCTACTTTCGAAATTAGTGACCTCTAAGGGCGGCTACTTTCGGATGGGCGGTTACTTTCGGATGGCGGTTACTTTCGGATGGGCGGTTACTTTCGGAGGGCGCTTACTTTCGGGTTGTTATTTTTAGCATCGGCCAAGTTTTAACCACTATTGTACATTTTGCACAACGTTTCAAAGTTTTGTTTTATTTTGATTAAATTACATAAGAGTTGTTACTTATTATCTAATGCTAATAATTTACCGTACTCGATACCGAATATTCAGATACCGAAAAAGAGGACGTCTGAACGATGACAAAGACAAACTCATAACTACTGTCTGAAATTCCTGAATCTTTGATATTACTGTTTTATACATGTTTTAATCATTATTATTATTATTATTATTTAAACTTATTTACACACGGTAGCCTTTCAGTTTTCTGATTTTCAAAGGGCCGTGTATTTACATAAATATGTGTATAAAGAAAGAATATGGAAAAAAATTAACTATTTACAAATTATACAGATAGCTTCTAATACATACCAATAATTAACAATATATACAAATATAACTATAAACGCACAAATAAACAATTTAAACTGTCGACAAGTTTGTTCTTAAATCATTGTAGTGCTCATTAATACACTTTTTAAAATAATTAATTGAGGAATACTCGTACTTGTCGACAATTTCTTGTGGCAAACTATTCCAGGACCTGGCTCCGCGATATGAGAAACTATGTTTTAGGAAATTTGTTTTAGGTTTTTCTAAATAAAGCTTTCGATCGTTGCTTCTCAATCTATATGTGTTGTTATGGTTAATTGCAAATAGTTCTGATAAATAGGTTGGTGTCATACCTCGTAGTGCCTTAAATGTCATTAATTGTTCTCTTTTTTTAAAAATAGTTTCAATTGAATCCCATTTAAGTTTATCAAATATGTCAGATGATCTAATTTCATACCCTGAACCCGTTATCACCCGAGCCGCTCTTTTTTGTAACTTGCATAATTTATTGACTTGTGTGACATTGTTACCGTTATTCCACACTGTTGAACAGTAAGTGAAGTGTGGCAAGACAAGTGAGTTATACATTGTTAGTAATGCATCTTGTGTTACAAAATTTTTTGCTCTTCTTAAGAGAGCAATGTTTTTCGAAATTTTATTACATTGAGCATCATTATGTTCTTGCCACCTTAACTGATCATCAATGATAACTCCTAAGACTTTTTTATTATGCACTTGTTCTATTGTTTGATCGCCAATTACTATTTGTATAGATGAGTTATTGGACATTTGTTTTAGTCTTTGTCGAGACCCGACTATCATATATTCAGTTTTTTCACTATTTAAAGTTAGTTTGTTGGCAGTAAGCCATTTGTGAACATTATCGAGATCTATATTAATTTTGCGTTCAATGTCTGCGGGCGATTTCCCCCGACATATAATGTTGGTATCGTCCGCAAACATTGACGCTTGCGTCGTTTCTAGACAGTTTGGCAGATCATTTATGTATACAAGAAAGAGAAGTGGACCAAGGTTGGATCCTTGAAGGACACCACATGTAATTTGTTTAGTATTTGAGTTTGAACTATTAATTTTGCATATTTGTTTTCTTTCACGAAGATATGACTGAAACCATTGTAATGTAATCCCTCTTACTCCATAACATTTTAGTTTAGAGAGAAGAATTTTGTGATCAACAGTGTCAAAAGCTTTTTTAAGGTCTAGAAATAATATACCATTAATAAAGCCCTTGTCCATGTTAACTAGACATTGGTTTGTAGAATGCAAGAGTGTAGTTTCAGTTGAATGCTGAGTACGAAATCCTGATTGATGTTTTGAGATAATTTGATTGTTATTTAAGTAGTCGTTTAATTGAATATAAATAATCTTTTCGAACATTTTTGCGACGGCTGATATCACAGATATAGGCCTATAGTTATTACAGTCAGTTTTTTCCCCCGATTTATAGATAGGGGTGACCTTTGCAAACTTCATTTCTTCCGTGTCATTCAAAATAAATTGTTAAAGTGCCCATAACCTCAAAATGTTTTATTGTCTTGTTTGGAAGAACTTTTAAAATGATAAAGTAACTTCTTTTGAAGATTTTCGTTTCTTTGCTTTCTTTTTGAGATATATCAGTTTGTTTGATATGCAAATGTCTGGAATTTCGTCACACATGCATAATGACTTGTTGGAGAAATGTGTGTATCTCTTTCATTCTCAAACGAAATCCTTTAAAATCAAGACGTTTGGTGTTGTGGGAGAAACACGCACACGCGTTATTCACACTTTAGTGTTTTTATTTCATGAACGCAAACATATATAACATTCTCTGATTACTCATTATGCATGTGTGACGAAATTCCAGATATTTGCATATCAAACAAACTGATATATCTCACAAAGAAAGCGAAGAAGTGAAAATCTTCAAAAGAAGTTACTTTATCATTTTAAAAATTCTTCCAAATAAGACAATAAAATATTTTGAGGTTAGGGGCTTACAACTTATTTATACAATAGTTATAGACATCGGAAGCTACTTTCGAGGGGCCGGTTACTTTAAGAGGGGCAGCTACTTTCGGGTTTTCGTAGTAATAGTTAAAAAAGCGGCTACTTTCGAGGGGGCGGCTACTATCGGGGAGGCGGTTACTTTCGAGATTCTACGGTATATTTGACTCTGATTTTACTGAGATCATCATGAAGTTTGTCATGCAAATAAATGTATGCAGTGGTGTCGTGTGCATGGTAAAGAATCCTACAAACCTGAAGAGTGAGGTGAGTTATATAAGAAAGCTATAAAAGCCAATCTTTATAATTTCAAACGTTTATTCAAATAAGAGCGTTTCTACTGAACTTATTTTTGGCACTTATTCCGAGGCTTGTTTATAGCAATACATGGATAAAATTATACAGACAGCACAATACTTACGAAATCCTATAAACCCAATCATCTTCAATATCTAGTGAAAGAAGTCAGAAATGTAAAATCATTTTAAGAGGTATATTTTTTGTTTTATATATTATCTTTCTGCATTAAATGAATAATTTATATAAGAATTATTATTAAAGAAATATGAAATGGTTTTCGACAGGATGTTGCAAGAATTGAGAACAGTGTAAAAAAATAACAATGGTTTGTTTCAAAGGTTTCTGATTTTCATTTGCATATTTCCATAGACGACATTTCGGACAATGTACCTATCCTATCCTATCCTATACTATGTACTATGTTGTACTATGTTGTACTATGCTGTACTATGCTGTACTACGCTGTACTACGCTATACTACGCTATACTACGCTATACTACGCTATACTACGCTATACTACGCTATACTACGCTATACTACGCTATACTATACTATACTACGCTATACTATACTATACTATACTATACTATACTATACTATACTATGCTATGCTATGCTATACTATACTATGGAGAACTAATAGCAGCCTTCTTTTTCATTCTTAATTATTCTTAAGATATAAATCAGCTCCCTATAAATTTACAGTCTAAGGTTTTAATGTTGAGCATTGACATTTTTACAATGTATATGCACTGTATATGACCATACCTAAAGCAATATTGTCCCTTGTTTGTCTAAATCTATTGATCAGGCAATACGAAACTGCATATAGAGCAATGAAGACCAACAGAAATATCTGGAAAATATCAAGAGATGAAACAAAAATGACATGTGAAACGGTTAAAAAAATACTTAAGCAGGGAAGAAATTAGGAGAAATAAGGGTAATTTTTTGCCATTAAACCAAATATTATACTCAATGAGCCATTCCAAATCTTTGACACATGTAAATTCCATGAGGGGAGGACGGAATGTCAGTTGGAAATTCCAGGGGGTGTTGGCTATCCAACAGTTTTCTCCAAAAATTGCATATTAATGATGACCTACCAACCCTAAATTTTTCAAGATGTAACCATAACCACACTACAGTATTTTTTTAATTTGGCCTGATAAACATTCAGTGGGAGAGAAAATACTATATATATATATACAGTATATATAAATATATATATAGGTAATATATATAGGTAATATATATATATATTTTTTATTTCATCTCGTCTTACTCTGATGAAGGGCTCCGCTCGAAACGTCAGTATCTAGTCACTAAATTCTTGGCAGTTTACCACCTTTTCACTTTGCTATATATATATATATATATATATATATATATATATATATATATATATATATATATATATATATATATATATATATATATATATATATATATATATATAATATATATATATATATATATATATATATATATATATATATATATATAATATATATATATATATATATATATATATATATATATATATATATATATATATATATATATATATATATATATATATATATATATATATATATATATATATATATATAGTATATATAAATATATACTATGGCTGATACTATTAAAATGTTGGGCGATGGGTTTGTCAACATCATAACATCATTGTTCCTTACGGAATGAAGATGTTCAGCAAATCAGTCAGAAAGTCGCCGAGCAGTTTCACCGATGTAGAGGGAACAGCGTTTACTACAAGATATACAGTAAATGATATTGGAGGAGGTGCAATGTTAAACTATGCCGAATAATGAAATTTGATTTAGGTCCAGAAATACACGTAGCAGGGTTGAGGTGTGAGCAAGTATAGCTAGGGGTACGGGAACAAGAAAATGTGCCTGCTGGAGCTAGTGAATTTTGTTTGGAATAAATGTACATTATGCCAAATATCTTGGTGTACCAGACTTGCTAGAAACAACTTTAGCGTGTCATAAACTACGTGTATATATGGTTTTGTTGTCAACAATTGGAGTGGCGTGAAATTTTGACACAGCATGGAAAATAAACATTGCAATAGCAATACAAGTGAATTTAAGTCGGCGCGATGTATAAATATGTATGATGTTTGACTGTTCTGACCGTGTCTCAATAGCTCAGTGGTTAGAGCGCCGACGCGTTGATTCGGAGACCTCAGGTTCGATTCCCAGTTGGGGCAGTCAAATGTTCATACACATACAGTACCGCTAACATGAAACTTGACTTGGAGTAACGAGCGCGTTTCGAGTTCGAGCGAGCGCGATGGGTCAAAATACGCGGAACTCTCGAGTATCGAGGAAATCTTCGAGAAGCGAGTGAGGTTTTCACTTCGAAATCTTCGAGTATCGAGTGATCGCGTTATTCTTGTATCGAGTGATCGCGTTTATATTCTCGAGTATCGAGAAGATTTTTCGCGATACATTAGTCTTTAATATTGAGATCAATTTGAAAGCAGAAATGATAACCAAACGCTGTGAAACTGTGATAACAACGCACGTTATACTCACCTCGAAAATTAATAGTATACGGAGATCCTACATGTATTAGTGAGTTGACATAATTGAATTTGTTTTGGAAACATTTTTAGATCAAGCACACAATATGCACTTTCCTGACATGTTTCTGAACGTATTTGCCATATTTCGATTATTATGGTAATTTGTATTCCAAAGTTATCGACAGTCTACGCAAATGAAATAATTGTATTGCTACAAGGGAAATTAGCTTCCTCCGCAGGCAACTCTATGGCTTCTTTTTTCAGAGTCAAATAGCTTCCAAGGCTGTTTTAGCCGAGAAATGGAAATATAGTATTAATGAAATTGTTAGAAAGCTCAAGGAAGAGAACATTGACACAACCCGACAAATGATATCATCCATTGAATTCCAGTTAACATTTATGCAAGAGTCTGAGATAGCGCCTCTGATAGCCCAGCGATACCTGACCCTACGCTGTATGGATCCGAGGGTGTAGTTCTGTCAAAGAGGGTTTTACGCTAATAGCTGAGGAACTGTTTACAGGACCCAGAGATCCACCAAGACGGGAGCGGTCTCATAGGTAGAGCAGCCCCAGGCGAGCCTAATCTCCCCAACTAATTTGTTACAATGTTGCCTCTCCAACGCCACCCTCCAGCTAAGCCTGGATATCAGCGGCCGGTCACGGACATTGTCCGGTACAAATATCCCATTTCCAGAGATTTGACAGTTACAATATTAATTGTGTCAGTCATTTTGTCCGATGCTCATCTTGTCCGAAGAGCTCATCTTGTCCGAAGATTATACTCAACTTTTTGTAAACTTTTTGTGTTGAATGGACTGCGTTTAGATTTCGTATTGTACAATCTCAGATGAGAGATATTACGCTAATTTTTGAGATGTTACGCTAAGTTTGGATACATTGCGCTAAATTTGGGGACATTGCGCTAAATTTGGGGACATTGCGCTAAGTTTGGAGACATTACGCTAAGTTTTGCGACATTGCGCTAAATTTTGAGACATCACGCTAAATTGGGAGACATTGCGCTAAATTGGGAGACATTACGCTAAGTTTGGATACATTGCGCTAAATTTGGGGACATTGCGCTAAATTTGGAGATATTGCGCTATGTTATGAGATATTACACTAAGTTTGGAGACATTACGCTAAGTTGTGAAACGTTACGCTACGTCTGGAGACGTTAAGCTAAGTTTTGAGACATTGCGCTAGGTTTGGAGACGTTAAGCTAAGTTTTCAGACATTGCGCTAGGTTTGGAGACGTTAAGCTAAGTTTTCAGACATTGCGCTAGGTTTGGAGACGTTAAGCTAAATTTCAAGATGTTACACTTACAGGTACCGTGACAGGTACAATTTTTTGTGTGTCTGTTACAAATTCATTTGTGCTGGTCATTCTGACAGGTACAGTGAAAATAATTATTTCCAGGCTTGCCTCCAGCTAAGTTGGAGAAGGGATTCGAGGCCATCAACACCTGCAGGATTAGACCAGGAAACGCGACGTGGATTACGGGTAGAGGAGTACGAAGTAAGGTGGATGAGCTCGGACGTCCGGGACGTACAGGCGATGAGAATGTTGACCAAACACCATGTTACTACCGAGCAACAGGACGTGTAAAAGAGATCAGGCCGCACCTCACATGTGAGCCATCCCAACGAGCTCCATGAAAGCGATGGATGCTGTACGGGGGAGGAAGGACCTTGAGTGAAAACCACTGATGCTGCCGCATGGCGCCGAAGCCAAGCGTCCCCAATGCATCGGACAACACCACCCAATCCGGAAGGGGAAGACCGAGAGAGAAATGAAAGAGACGCCGGTCCACTTCCGAGAAAACAGATCTCCACCGGGGCAGCAACCTTTGTAACTTCAGAACATCAGGCGCCTGAGACAAATGAGGTGTCGCAGCAAATGTACCTGCGACCCAGGAGGTGCATTGGCAATTATAATCCGAGACACATCAGCAGCGAGTGTAATCTGAGATACACATACGATGCGGCAGCAATTGTGACCTAAAAACACCGGAGGGGCGGTGTTAATTCGCCGGGTTTTAACCACGAAAGTGTGTTCGGATGAAAGTGATTGTAAGTTTAAATAACTAAATAAATCCTAGTCACCCAGGACCACACCGGGAGGTAAAGCAGTACCAGTATAAACAGATAGCATCCATGGGGCATATGGCCAGCTTAGAACAGGAACCCACACGCACACACGAGTGGTGAGTCGTTGACGCCATGGTAGTGTAAACAATAATACATCGCACAATGAAATAATAGCACAAAGCGAAAATCCTGGGAGGGAAGAAGGATAATGGTAAGACGGATAATGGTAGGTATAAACAAGCTGGCTTAGTACAGATGGCAATAAAACGTAAACAGCGTAAACAGCGCTTCGCAACAAAACTGATAAGATGAATGGCGAGGGCACTTATAGATAAGCGGTAAATTGACAGCGAGCACCAAGCAATGTACGAACAAACCAAGTTCTCCGTGAAAACAACTATCCTGCAGAAAGCAACGGACCGATTAAAGAGTGAGTGTCAACCGTGACGCATTGCACGCTCGGTCGGCCATTTTTTGAAGCACGAAATTCCCTTAGTGAACTGCATCCGTAAATATCTTGTCAATCCTTGATACAAATTATTCATTTTGTCTTTTAATTGAAAGAAGACATACCTAAGAAAGTAATTATTTCTATATTTTTCACAAAACTCGACGTTTTCTTGACTTTCGTTTCGAATTATGTCAGCCTTGACTGACGCGAAACGTGCAAGACCAAGTGACGAGGTTCAAACCAAAAAATCAGGTTCCGAGTCGACGTATTTGTATTGTAGATGAATAAGAAAGCCTCTATAGGGTTTTCTGAGAAGACTCGGCGAATTTCCGAAGTATTTTCCACGTCAAGTTGGCAACGAAGCACTTCAAAACACTTTGTTATTGTACGAAAAGATAAACACAAACGCGCAATGCACGACGGTTGACACTCACTCTTTAAGCAATGTAAGCAATAAATTTAACCAGATATAGGTACACGCTAGAACTCGTGCATTTGAATTTTCCAAACAAGACACACTATGTTAATATAAATTAGCATTAATTATCATAAATCAGGTTGAAAAACTTCCATTTTTCTAGAAAATGCCATCTTGCATGCCTGCGTAGCATCATGAATATTCAAAATGCCACTAATCGCAGAGTTGTTTATGAAATCAAATCAAATTTGGCATGTGAGTGGATCTCATGTCCTGCATGACGCTTGTTGAATTTTAATCTTGCATTACCGTTTGCCGTGTTTTTCGATTGACGACTTCGAGGGTCTTCTATGACCTCTTTTGACTGGGCCGGACAGGAAAGAGTTAATATACAATGGCCGATATTTTTTTGCAGTGATCAATCTTATATTTTCACCTGATTTTTTCAACATCATTGTAAGTCGGCTAAAAAACACAAAATTTTAAGCCAATTTGATGAATTATTTCCTACATTTCTAAACACGGTGATCTTTGACCTTTTGACCCACATGCATAGAAAGTATTATGTTTGTGGTATATAAATAGCTTGCGTATATATTTAAAAGTATGAGCTCCCGTGCGGGTGGACCAGTGCGGGTGGGATCTCTGCCTTAAATGCATTAACGTAAGGGATTCAGTGCACTTAGACCCTATTTATAATTATAGTGCACTTAGACCCTATTTATAATTATAGTGCACTTAGACCCTATTTATAATTAAAGTGCACTTAGACCCTATCTGTGGGGCCTCAAGGGACCCCAAGATTATTTTTATTTCATAAATCCATTTATAATTGCCGAGATTATAAATGCAAATCAACGTTTGTGGTTAATCGAATAAGGTTAGCCATTCGGCAAATTATTTGCAATACACACAAAAGCGTGCTGCTCGAAACCAGGGATGCTTAAAAGCATCCTGGTTTTGATAAAAGTATGTGCCCCGATGCCGCCCAGCTTGAATCCAATGGCTGGATCACAAGCTATATATATATAGAGAAACTTTTTTATGCGTAAATATCCAAATTATTTTGATATATCGGGTTAGAAAAATGCAGTGCGTAAAATACGGTAAACATTTTATTTTCTCCCATACAAACGCATTTTCTTCCGTATAATTCAGCATTTCAGATTTAGGCCGGCGAACGGCGAATTTTGCCGGTGGTTGAGATTTTGTAGCTAATTCGCCGTGTCTCCATCGTATTTCACCGTCGTCACTCGCGGCTAAATCTAGAATTTGCACATTGGCCATTGATTCTACAGTGCGCTGGAGTGCAGTAGAATTCAATATGGAGACAAATATGCAAATTTTAGATTTAGCCGCTAATTTCGCAATTTGTGACCCCCACTTTATCGCATATCTCTGCAAGCATGTTGCGAAAGCATCACTTCACCGTGTTTCAGGCAGTTCAGCATGGCTTCAGAGAAGTGTTTGTTAAAACTTAATCAGACAACCTTGAAGTGTAGTGATTTAATCTAAGATAAAATGCATCGTTCATATCCTACTCAGACTGTTGTATGGCATTTTTTACTTCTGAATTTCACAATTTCCAGGGGCCGTCCTGCTACGGGGTCCTGGGTCATGCCCCCCTCCGGACCATGCAGGGCCATTCTCTGGGTCATCAATTTCATTCTCCAGACCCTTTCACAAAAACCTGAAACGCTGATAATTGTTTCAGTCACAGTTAAAATCTATCGAAACAAACAAGATATTTAAAGTGCCTATGACATGAAAATTTGGTTCATCTTATTTAACTCCTAAAATATAGAACTCCTAAAATAATTAAGAAATCAATTTACAGCTTTTCCATATTTCACTTAGTTGTTGAGTTATTTAGACTTATATGATATTCAAATGAGATGATCTATGACGTCACAAGTTGTGCACAACATTTTAACATATTGGAAAAGCGCATATATCTTTAAGATTATTGAAGGAAATCACTTGGAACTTTGAATGTGCATACAGACCACTAAACTGGATAACATAGTTCTAGTTTTATGGTCGCCATGGTAAATGATTAGATTCCAGACCTCTTGATTTTCAAAACAAAATTATTTGTTTTCTTTTCGGTGGGAAACATTTGCGAATTGGTACTGGTTGAGTAGATTTGCACTAACTTAACTAATTTGAAACTGAAGTTTGACGTTGGTGCAAAGCCTACTATGTTAGAAAACGAAGATTTTTTTAAAAGAGACGTAGTGGTCTGGGAACTATACTATTACTGTTGTAACATTACAACTTGAACGATCTTATTCCGTTTAGTGGTCTGTATCGACATGCAAAGTTTCAAGTGATTTCGTTCAATAATCTTAAAGATATACACGATCTTCCAATATGTTAAAATGTATTGCACAACTTGTGACGTCATAGATCATCTCATTTGAATATCATATAAGTCTAAATATCTCACGAACTAAGTGAAATATGGAAAAGCTTTAAATTGATATTTTTAATTATTTTAAGAGTTCTTTTAAATAAGATAAACTTAATTTTCATGTCATAGGCACTTTAAGGTTATTAAAAGAGACTACACAAGATTGGAGAATTCTTGTTACTCGATACTCGCAAATATTCGAGTATCGAGCGAGAATCGAGGGGCTATCGAGGAGCTATCGAATTCTCGATACCCGCTCGCATATTCCTTGAATGGAACGAGCGAGAATGGTTAAGTTTCATGTGAGCAGTACTGTACATGTATATTTGACCATTAATAAATCCTCTCTTCATCTAAAGAAAATAATTGTATTTATAAAATAACATGTACATTGTATGCAGACTGCTATGAGTAACTTTGTTACTGAATATACTATAGTTACTATTTTACAAAATTTTGAAATAAAAGGTGACGATATTACTAGTTACATTTGCCACTGACGGCACCGTTACTTTTTGCTCGTTCATAATTTTATTAGTTTAGGCTTTTATTTGTTTTATATATAAAAGCTGGATGTCGCTCAAATTTGTACTCAGGCTCCAGAGTCTTATCTCCGTTCAACGCTTCTGCAATGCATTCTGGACAATATATATATGTGTGGGATCACTGCATCAACTAAGAGGACAACTGTACACTACAGCCTGCAAGAACTTCATGATACAGTATAAACACAGCAAGATGTATTCACAGTTGGTATCGTTAATCCATGGCTGTATTTGACTAATATATGTTCCATTTAAAATTATAGACATATGCCAACTTGTTTACTTTGTTCACTGAAAGGAGTGCTCAGCATGCCTAACTTCGTAATCAAATTTGCGTCAAAAACATGTCCATGCAATTTACTTTTCATGGCTTAATTTACTTTCTTTAAGTCACAACTTGTATTGGTTTGGTTAGTATATAATAATACATGTGTAATTAACCAGTGTCAACTTCGTTCAATCGCAGTAACTGAAACAATTAGGAATGTAACTTTGTAATGTCTCGATCAATTCCAAGCGTGACCATGATACCCGGGCATTTGACGGGCATTTACCAACTCTCCAGCTCCCAGGGTCGGGCATTTGCCTTTACAAGTCGTCCCCCGGGGTGGGGTATTTGTGGGGAAAATAAAGTGGGGTATTTGGCACTCCGCTGAAAGAAAGTAGATGCGTATTCCATATAGTCACAAAGTTTGAGGCAATGCCAGTTGCCAGTGAATTTCCAAAATTCGTTGGCACACCGCACATTTCATATTAAACGAAGTCCGATCCTTTGCTCTAAAGTTTCAATGATGTAATATTCTGTGTCCGGTACACAAAGTCCACGAAGTAGCAGCCCCAAACGAACGTGCATACATGTATTTAAAACGTAAATGCAAAAAAAATCGCATGCCAACCGCTATTTAACCATATTTACATAGTTTAGACCTTTGTGAAGTATGTTTATTTTAGTACACCTTGTGTAGTCTGTGACACGTTTGAGTTCAGAAGATGGCAGATGCGCCGGATGGCACAATTGCTTTGGAAAATTTCAAGGGAAGTTTGTGGCTTCTTGGCTCTTTTATTTGGAAAACTTTTATTATATGCCCAGGGAATTTTCATCTATTCAAGAGCCCAACTGTGGGGATTTTGTATAATTAAGTGACTCCACGGTGGGGCATTTGCAATGCTCTGACGCCAAAATGTCAAATGCCAGTCAAACGCCCGGGGAGGGGGGGGGGGGGGGGATGGTCACGCTTGGAATTGATTGAGACATAACTAGTTACAAATTTATGAAAGTAACTTTGTAACTGTAACTAGTTCCACGGAAATTTCCCACCAAACATTTCCTTAAGTTTTGCCATTCATTCTCTTGTATTATTTTATAAATGAAATACCTAATGGTTTTTCTGTGTTTGGATACTGTGATCCAATTAACACTTGGAAAGTTGCTCAACTTACACTTGCCTAGCAGCTCGTATTTTTTATGCTTTCCTGGTAACTTCCCGCATGTTTGGATCACAGTATCCAAACACGGAAACCATTAGGTATTTCTTTAATAATTCCACTGATTCCACTATGGCACAGCAGGATGTGCAGTGTGATACAGTACTACAGGTATGTGCATTTCAATGGAGATCTTACTCATATTTGTTTCTACACTGTCTGTACACCCCTTTATGCTTAAAATCAAATTATTGTTTATCTAAACGGTGTATTTGGATATTAAAATTGTAGAATACCTGTCCACCATTGAAATTGTGCTTAAAAACACGGTCTAAGTTCTGAGGTCTAAGAATATAATCCAGGTATTCAATTAACTAGTTTCTAACTGTGGTAATCAAGCAGGCACTCCATGCAAAGATTGCTAACTTACGGTGTATTCTCGGACGGTCCCATAAAACAATCTTTCTTCCTCACTGCCATCAGAGTCGTTTTCCATGTCACCACATGGTCTGCAAATTATTGCAATCTCACGAGTACAGGCAAAGCTGCATCAATGATATCAAATGACAACACAGAGGACAGGGAACATAGGTCTAGGATTACCAACCCCCTGAAGCGAGATTAAAAGATAAATGCAATATCACATCGTTGACCTTTTGCACATAAACCTGTCCTTATTAAATTACTGTTGTCAAATGTTATGTTTGTGTGGACAGACAAGGCATTTGATGTGAACAAAGGAAATAATGGGAAAAACAAGTACAATCACCTTACTAGTATCCATTGCTATCCCCTCGTAGTAGGGAAACGGGATAACTATCCCTGAATAACCCACGAACGCTTAGTTAATATATTTCCAGCGAAGAATTCATCCAAATTGTTGGATATGTACTGTAAAAACCTTGGCCTGACGGCCTTTTCTATGGAGAATTTAAATATCATTGGACTTGCCGCGAGATATAGAATTCGTCGTTTAAATTCTCGGTCGTTGGTGGATGGCCATAATTGTGTCAAGTGTGTTGCCCGGCGCAATATTTACAATGTCAGGTGCTCTTTTTTATTATACCTTTTAAAATTTTGATCTGGTACCCAGTGATGGTTAACGTGGTTGTTTATTTACCGTTTTTATAACAGCTTTAATGTTAAAATATTGCATAATCATTGTTGTTTACTTACTTGAGAAAATGTTATTGTAACTTTGAAGTCTATTTCAGCTCAGCTCTTTAATAATAGTTAATATTATTATATGGCTTTGTAATATTCTGAGTTCTGATTGGTCAACGCACGGTCTGTAGAAATGCGTAAATGCATAACTTGAATAGCCATATAATAAACGATTTATTAACCTCGTTTTGTACGGGAAAATATTTACCGTGAAATTGTAAATATGAAATTGTAAATATTTAGCTGTGCTCAGTGGCATATTGCATAATCAATTTACTTTATTTTTTATCATTATTTTGTTCTTGTTGAAGGGAAGTGTATGCAACATATGTATGTAGCAGTATAATAATAATAATAATAATAGTAAGTACTTATATAGCGCTGATTCCCTATAGTCCATCAGCGCTTAACATTTTAACATTAACTATGCTATTTAAAATAAAAATATTAAAATTTGAAGAAAAATAAAGTTTCCTATAGATAAAATATGTTCCTAAAATTACTAAATGTTAAATGCAGTTTTAAAAAAGTAAGTTTTTAACTTTTTCTTGAAAACTTCAGGATCTATAGTCGCGTCTCTCATGTCTTGAGGCAATGAGTTCCAAAGAAGTGGGGCAGCTACTGAAAAGGATCTGCGTCCGTAGGTTTCCAATTTGTAGCGAGGTATACAGTAAACACCCGCTATGAAGAACCTACATTTTTCCAAACCAGCCTGTGATAGGTTCTTATATATTTGATATCTAACAAAAAATCAGGATGTTAGGTTCTTATAAATTGGTTTGTAATTATTTTACCATGCAAAAAACTGGAGAAAGACAACTCAATAAACCAATAAAACACTTATGTCAATGAGATGACATGGATGAAATTAACTAGGCAGTACTTTCAGTTTTCTTTGTAGATAATAAGACTATAGTATATAACAATATTAAGGTACATCTTCCTTAACACTGAACAGTTACTAACAGCAACCAGATGTTGGTGTCATCCTCATTTGGGACTTTGCTACAGTGGAATTATAAATTGATTTTGTGACATAAGAACCTATTTCAAATATCAGGCTCAAACAGGTTCTTATTGAGAGGGGCACAAAATCCCTAATTTCAGCCTGAGGTTCTTATAGGTGGAAGGTTCTTCATAGCGGGTGTTTACTGTAGTTAAGTAGTTTTTATTGCCAGATCTTAAAGCACGCCTAGGTACGTATTGTTCAATGAGATCTTTTAGATAGGCTGGTGCAGAATTATTTAAACATTTGAATGTAAGAAGAATGATCTTAAAATGGATTCTATATTGTACAGGAAGCCAATGCAATTCTTGCAAAATAGGAGAAATGTGCTGATACTTGGTGGTGAGGGATATTAATCTTGCAGCCGAGTTTTGTACACTCTGTAGTCGTTGGATAAGTTGATTTGGTAAGCCGTACAATAATGAGTTGCAAAAGTCCAGTCTGGTGGTAATGAAGGCGTGGACCAGAGTTTCGACAGACTGAGATGACAGATATTTACGTATTCGGCTTATATTTCGTAAATGAAAGAAAGCTGATTTGCAAATTACATTAATATGGTTTTCCATAGACATTGTCGGGTCGAACGTTACACCGATGTTCTTAACACTTGCAGATGATTCAATAACTGCATTACAGACGGAGACAGACGAAATCTCTGGTGGGAGGCGATGACGGGCATGAAGAATTAAAAGTTCAGTCTTTCCCCTATTCATTTTTAGCATGTTATCAGACATCCACTTATCGATGTCATGGGTGCAGGCTTCAATTTTCTCATGTGCTAACTGCTCTTCTGACGAATCAAACGACAGGTATAACTGGGTGTCATCTGCGTATAGGTGGAAGCCCATGTCGTGTTTCCGAATCACGTCAGCTAGAGGGTGTGTATATAACAGGAACAGCAATGGGCCAAGGACTGACCCTTGTGGTAGTCCGTAAGTTAGGTCATGGAGAATAGATTGAGCGCCATTGACTTTCACGAATTGTTTCCTACCAGAAAGATAGGAGGAAAACCAGTCGAGTACTGCACCTTTGAATCCAAATGTACGATTTAGTCTAGTTAGTAGGATGGTGTGGTCTACAGTGTCAAATGCTGCTGATAAGTCCAAAAGGAGCAAAATAACTGACTTCTTATCATCTAGCGCACGAAGGATATCGTTGTTTACTCTGATCAGGGCTGTTTCCGTACTATGATTCATTTTATAAGCAGATTGAAAGAGTTCGTTCATATTATTCTCGTTTATATAATCATTAACTTGGGTGGCGACTGTCTTTTCAATCGCCTTAGACACAACTTTCAAATTTGAGATTGGTCGAAAATTTGAAAACTCCTCATGATCGATGGAGGGTTTTTTCAGTCGAGGATTTAGAAGGGCAATCTTTAGGCTAGGCGGCATGACAGCGTTGGATAGCGATAAATTAACGATCTTTGTAATTACTGGCAGAAGTACATGGAGGCAATGCTTCAGGACGGAGGCAGGGATCGGATCAATGTCACAAGATTTAGATGTTAACTTGTATATTAATTTAGATAATTGATCTTCGGAAACTGAGGTGAAGTTGGTAAACTCAGCTATGGGCGAGTATGCAGTTTCGGTGTCCGGGTCATAGTTAGATAATAAGTTAGTAGATAGTATCACAGAAGGCGCCAGTTCATCTCGGATCTTTGTGATTTTGTTAATGAAGAAGTCCGCAAAATTGTTGGCGAGTTTTTCTGGAGATTCACTTGATGGATAGAGATTTTCCGTAGTTGTATGTAACATCTTTTTTACTGTATCAAAGAGTACTTTTTGGTCGTTCTTGTGCTGGTCAATAATACTTGAATAGAAGGACATTTTGGAATTGAAGATGGAAGAGTTAACTTTAACACAGTGCTTTGCATAAGCGTCTCTATCTGATGGTAGTTTGGTGGTGCGCCATCTACGTTCTAGACGTCGTTTAATTATTTTCAGCTGCTTTATTTCGTCTGTATACCATGGGGAATTTGGACGGATAGTGATGGTCTTCCTCTTTATCGGAGCATATAGGTCTAGTATAGTTGTCAAAGTACTATCATACCTTCCTGTAATATCACTAACCGATGATGAGTTAGCGCTGTCTAGAACGAGCGGTGAATTGCTGATGTCTTTGCATAAGTTATGATAGTTTAAATTTTTCAAGTTCCTATATTGTATTTCCTTTCGGGGATATGTTGGTTTCTCTATGTGAATTTTAGCATGAACAGCATAGTGGTCTGAGATACCAGGATCTTCTACGGAGATTGAATGAACAATATCATCGGTATGTCTGGTGATAATTAGATCCAGTATGTGATTGTCAATGTGAGTGGTTTGTGTGACGTGCTGCTTTAGGTTAAAATCATTTATCAGTGATGATTTTATGGTGGGCAAACATACTGTAGATGATGTGAGATGAATAGATGATTTGATGGAATGGACAGAGATGAGGATGGTCAGGATGGTATACTATATCGTATAATTGAGAGTATAGGTGAAGTATTGAGGAGAGCAAGATTGAGGTGGTTTGGGTATGTCAAACATAAGAACAGTGAAAATGGAAAGTGAAAAATAAGTGCTAAGAAATATTTTAATGGATGTGTTATTTATAATTCACTTGTTTAATTGATTAATTTATTTATTTTTAGATCTTTTAATGTTTATATTTGTTAGTTAGTTACACCGTATATGTAAATTTGTTTTACAGGACCCCTTTTGATACCAGTATATTTTTTATACTGACTGGGTTATCCTGTTTAAATAAAAGTCTATCTATCTATCTATCTAAAGGATATGCAACATTTTAACATTGTGTTCTCTTTTAACCTGGCAGCTAGGAACCATAATACACCTGTATTTGATATGAAGTACAGCGAATTGTCTAAGGAAATTTGAGCTAATTCACTTAGTATATGTTTATTAGTAGCTGCCTAATGAGCTAATTAACACACAACCATCTGCACTATTAAGATAAACATATCGACCATATACATGTGTATCTTAATACTATGGTACAGGTACATGTATATGTAACATACATGGACATACTGTAAAGGTTTTTATATGACCAGCTTCTCACATATGGGAAACATGGAGATGACACAAAAATAGGCCTCGGTGGAAGGAATTCATGCACCTCTATCAGCACAACATATGGCAGACCTGTTTTTCCCTCTATATATTCCTTCCTATATTGCTGCTGGAACTGTTTTTTCCTCTGTATATTCCTGCCATATATGACTGCCTATGTTACTGCTGGAACTGGGTTTTTTTCTCTATATATTCCAAATTGTAAATATGAAATTGTAAATATTCAGCTGTGCTCAGTGGCATATTGCATAATCAATTTACTTTATTTTTTATCATTATTTTGTTCTTGTTGAAGGGAAGTGTATGCAACATATGTATGTAGCAGTATGATGATTTTATGGTGGGCAAACATACTGTAGATGATGTGAGATGAATAGATGATTTAATGGAATGGACAGAGATGAGGATGGTCAGGATGGTATACTATATCGTATAATTGAGAGTATAGGTGAAGTATTGAGGAGAGCAAGATTGAGGTGGTTTGGGTATGTCAAACATAAGAACAGTGAAAACGGAAAGTGAAAACGGAAAGTGCTAAGAAATATTTTTATTTTAATGGATGTGTTATTTATAATTCACTTGTTTAATTGATTAATTTATTTATTTTTAGATCTTTTAATGTTTATATTTGTTAGTTAGTTACACCGTATATGTAAATTTGTTTTACAGGACCCCTTTTGATACCAGTATATTTTTTATACTGACTGGGTTATCCTGTTTAAATAAAAGTCTATCTATCTATCTATCTATCTAAAGGATATTCAACATTTTAACATTGTGTTGACCTGGCAACTAGGAACCATAATACACCTGTATTTGATACGAAGTACAGCGAATTGTCTAAGGAAATTTGAGCTAATTCACTTAGTATATGTTTATTAGTAGCTGCCTAATGAGCTAATTAACACACAACCATCTGCACTATTAAGATACACATATCGACCATATACATTATACATGTACATGTGTATCTTAATACTATGGTACAGGTATATGTAACATACATGGACATACTGTAAACGTTTTTATATGACCGGCTGCTCACATATGGGAAACATGGAGATGACACAAAAATAGGCCTCGGTGGAAGGAATTCATGTACAGACTATCAGCACAACATGGGCAGACCTGTGTGGTGTGAAAGTCTAACTGCATTGTTCAATATGTTAGCTAGTTATCAAAGGGAAGCCTTCTTAGAGCATTTAGCAGGTTATTATAACAATATTTAGACAGGTTAAACTTGTTCAGCTATTAAGCTGCTATCCTACAAGGTATATAATTGTGGAAGCATAACTGCCCTAGCTAGGGAAATACACTGTGCAATTCTAGTCAGATGTGTCGACAACTTAACATGGGCAGGCATATATAAAGGAAAAACAGTTCAAGCAACAACATGGGCAGGCAGGCAGCAATATAGGCAGGAATATATAGAGGAAAAACAGTTCCAGTAGCAACATATAGGCAGGGATATATAGAGGAAAAAACATTTCCAGCAGCATAGGCAGGAATATATAGAGAAAAAAACAGTTTCAATATAGGCAGGAATATATAGAGGAAAAAAACGTTCCAGCAGCAACATAGGCAGGAATATATAGAGGAAAAAATAGTTCTAGTAGTATAGGCAGGAATATATAGTGTAGAGGAAAAAACAGTTCCAGCAGCAACATATAGGCAGGAATATATAGAGGAAAAAACAGTTCCAACAGCAACATAGGCAGGAATATATAGAGGAAAAAACAGTTCCAGCAGCAACATAAGTAGGAATATATAGTGAAAAAACGGTTCCAGCAG
This sequence comes from Chrysogorgia sp. JL179-B06, assembly GCA_035772405.1. Lineage (NCBI taxonomy): Eukaryota > Metazoa > Cnidaria > Anthozoa > Scleralcyonacea > Chrysogorgiidae > Chrysogorgia > Chrysogorgia sp. JL179-B06. Next base: position 960,982 of record JAYKKM010000102.1, on the reverse strand, counting down.
CAACATAGGCAGGAATATATAGAGTGAAAAACAGTTCCAGCAGCAACATAGGCAGGAATATTGCTGCCTAGCTACTGTATGTTGCTGCTGGAACAGGCAGGTACCTGTATATATAGAGGAAAAACAGTTCCAGCAGCAACATAAGTACAGTAGGAACATAGGCAGGAATATATAGAGGAAAAAACAGTTCCAGCAGCAACATAGACAGGAATATATGGCAGGAATATACAGAGGAAAAAACAGTTCCAGCAGCAATATAGGAAGGAATATATAGAGGGAAAAACAGTTCCAGCAGCAACATATTAGGCAGGAATATATAAAGAAAAACAGTTCCAGCAGCAACATAAGCAGGAATATATAGAGGGAAAAAACAGTTCCAGCAGTAACATAGGCAGGAATATATAGAGGAAAAAACAGTTCCAGCAGTGACATAGGCAGGAATATATAGAGGAAAAACATTTCCAGCAGCAACATAGGCAGGAATATAGAGAGGAAAAAACAGTTCCAACAGCAGTATAGGTAGGCTAATGCGATATATCGATATTTTCGATAAATATCGATATTTTAAAAATATCGATAAGCGACATTCAATTTTACGCATATCGAAAATATCGAAAGTTTCAACTTCACTAAACACCCAAGTCGATTTTTTAAAAATAATTTCGGCAATTATTGTCGTAAAGTAGAGAACAGCATACGCTATAATTGAGGTGACGAGATCTTATTGCGTTCAAAAACACGTAGCGCCGGTCCCGCAAAACAAAAGACCAATGCCTCCCATAGACGAGATATCGCGCTGGAAGACAACTGAAATAGCGATGTAAACAAAATATAATTACGCTAATTCGAATCAGTTAATGTATTTCTCAAACTAAAAGTCTCGGCTTGGTAACACTGAGATTTTCTCAGTTATCTCACCTATTTTAGGTGAGATAACTGTCAGCCACAAGACAAAGGACGACGCAGTTTAGCAGTTACGCGTAGACCAGATTTAAAAACAAAGTATCATAATATCACGGCTCTTTCTAATCCCGCAGTTCTGTCGTGAGGTAGTCAAACTAATTTCGTTAACGTTCAAGTGTTCAATCAACTGAAGTACAAAGCAAACATGTTGGTGTTTCTTGCTGAAAATTTGTAAATTTCTCTTTATATAGAATGCAAAAAATTGTAAGTGATTATTCTCTGTAGATTGAACATTCCATGCTTAATAAACCTTTAACGTTATAACTTTTTTGCGTTTTTTTTACATGCGCCTGCGCTTACCGCGCGTGCACCGAGGTAAATTGAGTTTTCGTATTTGCTTTAGATATTCGATATCGCCGATGCAATTTTCCCTTTCGTAAACGTTCGTTACCATCCCAGCTCTCATAGAATGATGGGTATAAGCGGAGTGAAATTCCTCGTGGTCCCAAGGTTCCCGCATGCATGGTGACAGGTGCGCACTAGATAGTAGTCGCCATAACCATGTTGAGCCGCCAACACCACTAACCCAGCGGTGACATGTTCGTCGTAAAACAGTCGCAAAACGTTCGTAAATCTACCACACATTATTTAAAAATATGTAAATATTTATTACTTTATACGCGCACGTGGAGAAGAGCGTTCATGCAGAAGAATACATGACAAACTCTCAATCCTAGACTAGTAAATTTGATTTTATCATCGATAGTCAAAATGGATATGTAGATACTTTCCAAAAGGCAAACGACGTTATTCGGGGTTTCGAAATATCCATCGCAACAACGTATATGCTGTGAGGTTTCAAAATATATTTGTGGACTGACAAAATATATTTGTCGAATGACAAATATATTTGTCGACTGAAAAAATACATTTGACGACTGACAAAATATATTTGCCGACTGAAACTATTATATGCGCATTGCATATACATTTATACAGTATATTACGGTGGTCCATATAGTTAAATATTTCTGTATTTGCCATAGAACATTCGTAAAGTCACTTACTAGTCATAGATGCTTTTAAATAAGTGATAAAACGTGCTGCGCAGCCAAAAAGGTTGGTGTGATGCCGTCTAACGTTTCGAGCGAAGGATTTTCATCAGAGAGTGAAACGTAAAGTGAAATAATCACTCAGTTATTATTTCACAGTTTACGTTATACTCTCTGACGAAGGGCCTTCGCTCGAAGTTAGACAACTCCCACACTATTTCATAGACTTGCTCCAAATCAGTTTGCCTCTTGATTGTTTTGGGTTTGTTTAAAGACTGGTTTGTTTCGAGAATACAACCCGTCTTCTCGAAACAAACTCGTCTTTGAAACCAAACCACTCTCGAAACAAACCCGTCTTCTCGAAACAAAGAGGCAGACCGGCAAGTCTAACTAGTCACTATACTAGAAATTACTATCGCAAGTGAAGTGCTGCCTCATTTCAAAGAAATTCCAATATTTTACAAGACAGATTGGCGACGTAAAGAGGCGCGGGTAGAACCGTAGGGGAAACTGCTTTGTTATCGCATTTATGGTCACAAATTTTTTTCAATCATCAATAATTAATTACCAAAGCTTGATAAACCAAAAAACAAAATCGAGAAATACCAGGTTATTTATTACCTTCAACGGTTATTAGCACACATCCCTTCAGATGTCTTAAAAATTGCAACAGTGTTGCAATCAACAGTTAGCAAGCAATGTTGATAGTTTAACCGAGACTCCAAAAATAGAATATTGAGTGCATTTTCAAAAAAATAAGGTGGATTATTAGTTGCCATAAACCAATCACCGGCAAATGGGTCACTATATTGCAAAGAATACATTTTATCAGAGCAAAAAGGTTTTATTAACATAATTTCTTATACAAGTATAAAGGTTATTTCCAACACACAATGTGACATTTAGGAATGATGAATCCCATGCATTAATGTTTGTTATTTGATAATGTATTATTGCACATTTTGTTTAAATTGTTTTGTATTGCCTTGTCTAAAATCAGCACAAATCGTTTTACTTGGGTCAACAACATCCAACCTCGTACCCAGGACATTTTGCTTTCACGGTGGAAGGTCTGCGAAAATGGCCCTGGGATCAGCTGGTCACATGTCACCCAGAATTTCTGGGTGTTTAGATATGATAATTTTTGTGGTCTTTGTTCCATTGCCTTTGTCTACTTTATTGACCTGAACAATTGAAAAATAATCAGAGTTGTTCATGTCAGCATTTGTCGGCATAAAAGCAGCTAACAAGATTAATAATTTACCATACATCCATGTTATCTCTTACAAAAGGTATGAAGAAGCATATATCCAATGTAGTGAAAGTTATCACTTCTAATTTGCTGTACAATTTAAAGACAGCATTCAGATTTAGATGAATAAATTATACTCGGCTGAATTAATTGGAGTTTTATGACAAGTCAATCACATTATAGAATGGACCAGCCAATCCCAGGGACATTTTCGCCGACCTTCCACCGTGGAGGCAAAATGCCCTGGGTACGAGGTTGAACAACATCATATATTGTGAGACCAGGATTTTCTTCGACATCATTTGCCATTCTCAACAACAGAGCAACAATAACATACACATTGTAACATGATATTCACTATCACTTGCTGTTGGAAAATATAAATATACACTGAAGTAAAATATTTGCATCAATATTAGTAATACCATAGTTGTTACCAGTAGCGAAACTGGCCGTAGCAACTGGTCATGTTATGACTGAATATGTAAATCGTTTAAAGATTGTTGTTCCAGAAAAGATTATATCTCTTTATTCGAGTGGTCTTGAATGCTGTTTCTATTCTTCGAGTGGTCTTGAATCCTGTTTGATTCTTACGTTGTTGTGTCCACCAATTCGGGCACGATATTGATCGATTGTCACTCCCATTTCAGGTAAAGTAATGACAAGGTTTTTCTCTGCACAGATGTAAGTTTGTTGAGCAACAGGCACAAACCTTCGTTTGTAAATATTGAGTATTGTCTTTGGCGAGAACTGTCAAATGTCACCGGCTTCGCTAGGTTTGATTTTAACGAGCACAATGACTTCGTTTGATTTGAGTTGCGTGTACACACGAGACAAACAAGAAAAACTAACTACACAGCTGCAGAACTATCTTAGTCGTCTTACCTTGAAAAACTGAAATGAATTGAAATTGTTCGAGAACCTCATGGCGTTGCGTGATCAGAAAATACCATGTTCGTGGTGGCGTTGACAAGTTCCGAACATTAATTCCGTACAACTTCCGTGAAAACGAATAACCCTCTGGAGTATGTGAACGCAAACTAAACACGTCACAAAACGGAAATTTTCACATATATCGAGATCTCGTTGACTATACATAGGTGCGGAAAGAGGTCTGGGCACGAGACATAGATAACCCATGTCAAGATTAGTGTGCTGCCTACGGCAGCAATTATTTCGGCAGTTTTCCGAGTTCCGACCGTTTGGCGAAATGGTTCGTAATATTTACGACGAACATGTTACCGCTGGGTTAGTGGTGTTGGCGGCTCAACATGGTTCTGGCGACTACTATCTAGTGCGCACCATGGTGACATGCATGTTCGTCGTGAAATTCAAAATATGTAAATATTTGGTATACAGGAGAAGAGCGTTCATGCAGAAGAAATTATACATGGCAAACTCTCAATCCTGGACCAGTAAATTCGATTTTGTGATCGATAGTTACAACGTATATGTATAGATACTTTCCGAAAGGCAAACGACGTTATTCGGGATTTCGAAATATCAATCACAACAATGTATGCTGCGAGGTCTGTCAAAATATATTTGTGGACTGACAAAATATATGTCGACCGACGAAATATATTTGTCGACTGAAACTATTATATGCGCATTGCATATATAAACCAATAAAACCGGCTCCAAATCTGCCTCTTGATTGTTTCGAGTTTGTTTAAATTTGTTTTTTCAAAGAACTCGCCATATAGATACTTGTTCGCTTTTTAGATAGAAATATTATGAAAGAACACGAGGAGCCGCGAAATAAAGTATGCGGGAATCTTGGGACGACGAGGAATTTTACTCCGCTTACCCAACATTTTATGAGAGCTGTGATGGTAACGACCCTTTGGGATGGTAACGACCGTTTACGAAAGGGAAAATTGCATCGCCGATATTATCGAAAAAAATTTTCGATATCGATATTTTTCAATATCGCATTAGCCTAAGTATAGGCAGGAATATATAGAGGAAAAAACAGTTCCAACAGCAGTATAGGCAGGAATATATATAGAAAAAAACAGTTCCAGCAGCAGTATATGCAGGAATATATAGACGAAAAATCAGTTCCAGCGGTAGTATAGGCAGGAATATATAGAGGAAAAAACAGTTCCAACAGCAGTATAGGCAGGAATATATATAGAAAAAACAGTTCCATCAGCAGTATATGCAGGAATATATAGATGAAAAAACAGTTCCAACAGCAGTATAGGCAGAAATATAAAGAGGAAAAAACAGTTCCAGCAGCAGTATAGGCAGCAATATATAGAGGAAAAAACAGTTCCAACAGCAGTATAGGCAGGAATATATAGATGAAAAAACAGTTCCAGCAGCAGTATAGGCAGAAATATAAAGAGGAAAAAACAGTTCCAGCAGCAGTATAGGCAGGAATATATAGAGGGAAAAACAGTTCCAGTAGCAGTATAGGCAGGAATATATAGAGGAAAAAACAGTTCCAGCAGTAACATAGGCAGGAATATATAGAGGAAAAAACATTTCCAGCAGCAGTATACGCAGGAATATATAGAGGAAAAACAGTTCCAAGCGCAGCATGAGCTGGCATGTGTGTGTCTGTGAAATCCAACGTCATAGCATGTGTGAAGGCAATTATGTTCCAATAGAAATGTTGCTAATGTGAGTACCCAAAGGTATAGAGGGAATTCAGCTCTTATCCAGCAGTAGCATGAGCAGGCATGTGTTGAGGCAAATCAGTCTAACGGCAACAAAATGACATGCGACACGCTAAAACATTTAGATGCATGGGAAGGCTGATGGAAGGTAAACACTTCAGCAAGTGGGAGTAACTTAGAACCGCATGTATGAGGCCTCGCATTATGCCTCTCAGTAACGAGGTACACGAATTGCACCAATTAACCGATTTCTGTTTTTACTTTGCAGACCTTACTCTTTATTAAGCGATCGTCTCGAACAAAACGAAAAGGCCGATCCCTATATTTTAATACGAAATGATTTAAAAGATGTTAATGATGCCATAATTAAGGTATACTTTACATAATAAACTGAATGAGAACACTGAAAACTGTTCTCTATTTAGTTTTTCTATAAGATTGTTTTCCTTTATTAAATATTAATGTCATCAAAACGTCAATTTTCCTTACTCTGAAAGATGGCGTAATTCGAGGTGAGTATCGTTGAATATTAGGGACTATAAGATCTACGACGCGGCAAAAAAACAAAAGAATTCTTCATGCGAAACAAAGAGAATGAATAATTTGTAGTCCCAAGAGTATTCTCAACACCGTCCTCGTTCTGTTTACAACGCAACTCTGAGCATTTTCACGTCTTGAAGACGACGTGAACTCGCTGAGAGGTGACACTACAATCGTTTTAACAGAACGGAGCGTTTTGGAGGTCATAAAACAAGCTTCAAACCTCATACACAGTAGTCAATTTACGATGGCTTCTTTAAGGTGCAGTCCAGTCCGTTCTGCGCATGTGTGATATTTCAAACGTTGGGGACCCCACATGTAAACAAACAGTAGTATAGAGAGTGGCGGTACGAGCTCAGTCAACGTCAACCGTAATATAAACACCAAAACATCGCCAAATTTGTGTCGAGCCATAATTCAGCAATGTTTTGGTACTCACGTTTTACAATCGACGTTGGTGAGCTCATACCGCCACTCTCTATACTACTATGGCAATCATTAGTCAATCTAAACACCCCTCCCATGTTTTCTACTCAATTGATAAGAAATACTAAAATAACGGTTTTCGCTAAATTTAAAGCTAGAATGTGTCGTTTCATCATTTTCACGTCTTTAAAAAGTGGAGAATGTCGTTTCAACATTTTCGCGTATTTAAAAAAGGCATAGTGTGCCACTTCAACGTTTTCACACATTTAAAAAAGTAGAAGGTGTCATTTCAACATTTTTACATTTTTGTTCAAAAAACCACCGACGCGTTCCACTGCTGTCTCACAAATTCACGCGCGAAAAAAAAACCACTAGATTTTGATTCTAGTGGTGATGTTTATCCAAATGGATAGCGAAATGGTGCTCTTTTGATTGGTCAACAAATAGCCGGTTGTTTTGCAAATTAGTCCGTTTGCTCACTGTTTTCAATGTTTTTGTGACCATATGCGTAGGAGTCAATACCATTTTCTAAAAGGTATCGTTTATCATCAAAACAGGATAGCGACACTTTATTAATTTCGTAACTACCGAGCTGATGCTTGACACTTCTAATGGTCTTCATTGTGTGTCGCAATTGTTTCTGCTCAAGTAACACACTTTTATAATCTTCGTGCTTGATCACTTTTTTAATTATATTCTTTCTAATGCCTTTAGCGGTTTTCCCACCTACCCCATCCTCTTTCAAATAGCTATACATTTTACTGCGCAACCCGACGAACTCAATAATTGGTGTTCCAGCGCACTCGTCCTTCATCTTCCCAATAACTTTCTTATTCTCTCTAAAAAAGAATGGGCTGTCTGCAGGGTAATCGCTATTGTCAAACTTTTCGCGCTCCTCCATGAAGTCGGAATAAACGTCGTCAGTTTTGATTGAGTACAACAGACTGTCAGTGTCAGTGAAGTGCAATCTACAGGTGTCGCTAGAGTACTTTTTCATAATATAATTATAGTGAAAATTGTACATCAGCGTTTTGCTCAAGTCTAGTATGCACATACCCACGTACGCGGGTCTATTTAGTGTCAACGTTTCTTTAGCTTTGTGGACAGCAACTAAGTTCTCGCTAAATATCTTGCAAGACACAAACGTCGGCTTCGAGACAAGCTTTTCTAATTTCTTCGCAGTGGTCACTAATCTTACGTCCACACGCTTCCTCAAGTTTTCCATCGTTTTTCCGAACACACTGTTGTTCATCAACTTGAAGAAGTCCTTCTCAAAAGCGTTCTTAGCCGCAGTTCTCTTGACTGTGTTAAAGTCGATGTACTTACCCAACCACTTGGACTGGTCAAACTGCAGGACCCTATGAATCTTATTGATTTTTAATCCAAGATCCATGTACAACTGCAGATTTCTATAGTGACACACATACTTTTTTTTGTCCATCAAATTAGTCACCAGCTTTTTCACACCACCAACACTCACATTAAACTTATTTTTGATTTTTGTGCAGTACTCCGACAACATGTCAACAGTTATCTCCATCTTCTCGGGAGCCAACGGGTAATCGTTGTGTAGGTCATGCAAATGGTCTGGATACTCCAAGTCAACCTCAAGCAGTAAACCTTTTTTACTATTGTTGTGATAGTCGCATAGATTAACTTTTTCTATTTCTTTCTCAGTCAACCACTTGAAGCCGCCCGTGGGTAGACTTCGACTCATCGCCCACCCATACAAATTGTTGGCGTCAAGGTACATCAAATACTTCGACTCTTGCTCTTTGTCATACCCTTCCATATACTTATTATTCGCCACGCCATGTCTGTTGCATATGTAGCTCACACCACCTCGCATACCTAATTCTACGAACTGGAACATGTCGATGTCGGACAATAACTCAAGCTCCACTCCAGTCATCTTCAGCATGGCATCCCAAGCCAATCCAGGCGACGTGAAATAGTGACACGGGTCTAATTTATACTCACGATGGCACGTCTCTCTAAAGTTCTCAAAAACGTCGGCAAGCAAGAGCACATCGCTTTTCAAATACAGGTCGTGGTACCCACCCATATTTTTAACGTCGAAGTAGTCCCACACATCGATGGCACGCTCGTGCATTTCTTCCGTAATGTGCTCATCGTTCAGAACGCTGTAGAAATCATTTTTGGAGGGTAGCTCGCATTCGTTGAATTTATCAAAGGAGTCCATATAATCATAGGGGTAGACTCCCTTTCTTGTCATAAGTGCTAACCCTGTTTCATGAAACACTTCTGACGTGTGTTTGAAAGCGTCCCTTGGTAGGTTCCTCACCAAGTTGTCTAGACCACTACCCATGAACTGAAAGCTGTCCAAAAATACCAAGTTTTTTCCAAGCATGAACGCCATGTACTTCTCCATGTTGTTTGGTATCACATTTATGTCTTGACCAAACTTACCAATCTCCTGCATGATGAGATGACTATCATAGCCACGTAAGTTATGAAAGATCACAGGAATTTTATCAGTCAACTTAAAGTTCACATTACAGTCACGATGCGCGGACCCTCTGTACTTACCTGACACGTGACAGTGGTCTCTCACTCTAACGTCAGCGCTAGTGTACTCAACGCTGCAAATATGACAACTCTTAGCCTCGTCGAAATTCTTCTTATCGTCGTCAGTCAGCACCATTTCTTTGTTAAAGTGACTCTCAGATGTTTCTTTACAATATTCAACAATTTCTAACATCTCCCCAATGAACTTATTAACTGCATTTTCACCGCGATACACTTTGACTGGCTTACTGTATTCGTTGTCGTAGCAACAAACTAATTTGTACCCATAGCCACAGTCAACGTGCCTCTGGTAGGCATTTGTGTAGCTACACTCGCTTGACAGCTTTGTCGTTGTGTGCACCTTCTGTGTGATAGCCTCAAAGTCTGCGTACACCACAAATGGTACATTTAATTGTCTGCTAAAATTCTCGTATTTTACTTTCGCGCCTTTTTGTGGCATTTTAATAGCTTGCTTCCCATTGATGATCAAACATACTTCAATATGGCTTTCAAGCACGTCCTCTCGGGTGAAGCACTGCAAACAATACCTACAAAAGTGCTTTCTCGCCTCGTGCTTTGTTTGCCGGTGCATGAATTTATTAAAATCGCGAATGTAGACGTAGTGCTTGTTACCTATGTCATTAGTTATCAACAACAAGTCCATATGGTCAGGGTACGCCTCCTTAGAAACGTACACAGGGAATGGCTGCTTATTTTCGTACCCAAAAACATTGATGCTAATATCGTTCGCCTTTTCGATCTTGTTGTAGTCTTTGACTGATACTGGGAAGTCGATTCCGTCATAATTCAGCTCACTGATATGGCTAGCGTACTTCGACGTTCTATCAGAGTTTTTTCCAGCAGGGAATTTATGTGCGAGGTGACACCATCTAAAGCACTCGTTGTCATCACCGTTATTTACGTTTATCAAACCCTTCTTACTGTTACGCAGCTCCTTTGGCAACGCAATGTAGCTACTCCCACGCAGAGGTCTGTAAATAGCGATATTGACGTAGTGCGCATCTATTTTGTCGATAGTCCATCCAGACCCCTCAGATAACCACCCAGCTATCCGCGTCAAGATCTGTTCCGACCCACGATTGGCGACACCCTCAATGTCGTGTTCATTAATGACGACGAACGTTTCGCTGTTAAAGTAGGCAGTTTTGTACGTGGTCTTATTGAGTTCTAAAACTTTCTCAAAAGTGACCTTGACTGTCTCTACCACTTTCATTCCGTTGGTCTCACCTAGTTCACGTCTCAAAAGGTTGATGACAGCACTTCTACTACCATTTACCTGATTGATGTCTCTGTCGTCAACTACTTCGACTCCATAGGACCTTGTGAACCCTCTCAGTGCTCGATCCAACAGCCGTGGGCTATGGTCTTCAACTGTGGGTTGTGCCTCCTGGTTTCTGACAAGACGGTTGTGTGTCCGATTACCAACGTTAACTCGCCTGTTTGTCAGCGGATTAATAGTACTGACACTCGTCGTGTCGCTAAAAATGCCGTCTCTAACAAGTCGATTGTAGACTCGCCCATGAACGTTGACTGCTCTACCTGTTAGTGGATTTACAACGGCTGCACCATTTCTAACAAGTGAGTTTTCTGTGACGTCACCCATGGCTTCTATATACTACACTTGTTTTTTTCCTAGACCACTCGTCGTAGTAATTGTCACCACTTTCACACCATCCCAGCTCTGGGTACACCACCCCAAACAGATTGTTATCAAACAAGTCTTTCACCTTCCCGTCTTTGAGGTCTGACACCTTCTTGAGTGTCTCGACTCGTCTTCTATGGCACAACCTAATAATGTAGTACCCATATCTGCTGACATTTCTACCCTTTATCAAATTGTATGAGTGCAGCACATTGACAACTTTCAGGAAGTCCTCTTTTATCAACTCAAGGTGCTCATACTTCACAACGTTCCGTAGTCTCCTCCCCATCCACCAAGACCGTTTGTGAACGCTTTTTAACCGAGTGAGTCTCATGTCGCTGTAACTCTGAGTGTAGCCCCATTCGGTGTCGCCACACTTTGGACATGCGTACCCACCACAGTCAGTCAAACGTTTCACAACGTCGCAATCCGAGCAGTAGTAAAGCCTGAAGGTGCCTCCACACTCAATTTGCGTCTCACTCGCGATTTCGTCAATTGTGTAACCATAACTCATCTGCCTCATAAGTTTGTCCATCACTCTTATACTACTCCAACATTTTTTTCATCGAACTAGCACCCACACTACTATTCCACTACCCAAGCCTAGCGCGCTAACAAACAATAATTGGTATTCCTTCATTTCCGCACTTGGTTGGTAGTAATCCGCAATCTTTGGGGAGTCAGTGAACACTCGTCCGCTGTACCGTATGGTCATTACACTTCTAAGTTCCTCCAACGCGTGGTTTGTGTCATTGATGTCAGCGTTAGCGTCAGAGAGCCGTTGTCGTAAACGCTGGATCTTATCTTTCTTAGCGACTTCATTTTCATACCACGCTTCTTTCGCGCTGGCTAGCTGCTCCAACGCATGGTTATGCCTTTTCATCTCAGCTTCATAACCTGTGTGATTAAACTTTGAAAACATAAAACCAGCGCCTGCAAAAGCCACTGCGTTAAATATCCCTCCAGCCACAACACTCGCCATTAACTTACGTTGATTTGAATGGATCTGTCGGTATCCACTTTTTCGATTGCATCCATTTTACTAACAGCGTTCCTGCACCAACAGCTGCAGCAAGTTTCACTGTGCCTTTAACTGTCTCTGGTGTTCCCAATGGTTCTCCCAAAGCCTTTTTAGAAATCATACTCACTACCACAGCACCAGTCGTAACAAGTAGCGCATCGTACAATTCGTTCATAAGTTCTTTTCGATCGATCGCAGCCATATATACATTGTCGTGTGTTTTGTTCAAGAATCAAATGTGTCAAGTGTTGGACGACGAGTTCTACAACTTTCTGACGTGCTAACCACAGTGCTCACGGGCTCTAATTGTGTCTCTTTCTCACTGCTAATTGTGTACCACAATGAAGCACCAGCGATGATTACACCAAGTGTTCCGACAACATATCCATAGCTCCACTCACCACCCTGTTCCTCGTTGACTATCATTTCGCGCATTTTCTTTTCTTTCGCAGCTTTCGATATCTCAGCCAACTTTTTACCAGCAGCGATGCGCTTTGGATCCTTCACCTTAACACTTTTCACGTCAGCCGTGATCTTAGCGTCGACAACCGTCTGTGAGTCTTCAACCATCTAATACACTATCACATGTTATCTTACTCACAGTTGACCTCACAGGTGTCTCACAGATGACCTCACAGGTATCTCACAGCTCCAGACCAAACGCACTAAAAAATTAGGATTTTTTCTGAGAGTATAACATAATGACTCAAGTCCAAGACACCGCAGAAGAGATGACTCAAGACCAAGCCCGCCAAGAAGAGGAGATCGACGCAATGCGGAGAATGTCCTTTGTCGACGTGTCTACCCCACAAGGCGCCTCTGGACCCAACGTCTTAAAAGGGTACTCGCAAGTCTTCAAGTTGTGCGACCCCGATTGTAAAAACGAAGAGGTGTCGAGACAATTTGGTGCCCAGATTCTCTACACAAAGTTCGCTCATGAGGCTTGGGTCGGGCTTGATGAAGTTAGAGCCAACAGGATGGTTAACGAACTATCCAAGATGATCCCTGTGTGGTGTCACTCACCATTCAAACGTCTTGCGTTAGCAAGTAGCCACTACTTGAGCAACCCTTGCGAGTCCGCCGCTACACTACTCGGTAACTACCTCGAAGTGTTCTTGGCGACCCTTCTATGGAAACCATGCTCAACCAAACTCAAAGCGTGGCTACACCTCGCCGCAAACTGTGACGCCAACGTTTGTAGGGTGGGGTGTAATGAAATACTAGGTGCGGGCGATATTATGAGTCACATACTCTCACACGCTCACCTGGATTTTGTGCACGGCGGCGCGTCGTACAATTGTTACCCATGTGGTGTGGTTACCAACAACCCAATGCATCGCTCAAGACACGAGAGCTCGAGGTCCCATCTTAAAAACTTAGAGCTTCAGCGGATATTTAACAACGAGCAACAGTTGCCGCAAGAAAGTAGAGCATTTCTCTGGAGGTATAGTAATCATGAAGAAAATCGGTAAACTAGAAATCGTGATTGGTCCCATGTTTGCAGGAAAAACAACAGAGACTCTTCGCAGGTTAATCACGTTAAGTAAATCAGGGCTCAAAGTCGTGTACATGAACAACGCAGGTGACACTAGGCGAACTGACCACACGTTCTCCACACATCGTCAGACCATTGTTGTTGGATCAGACAGTTTACCTGCGAAGTTAATCACCAACCTCCCGAGTTGCGACGAGCTGACTGACATCGACGTCATTGGCATTGATGAAGGTCATTGGTACTCTGATCTGTCAGTTATTCACGAATACATTAAAGCTGGCATTCATGTCATTATTTGTGGTCTCGTAACAACAGAGCACTTAAAAAGGCTTGGTGAGCTCGACACGTTGTTCTCAGTGGCAGACGACATCACATTTCTAAAAGCGTATTGCGCCGTTTGTCGCGACACTTACGGAACAACTGTTGACGCACCATTCAATTGGAGACACAACCCAGGACCATCATTCGTTGGTGGTGCTGAGCAATATCGCGCAGTGTGCAGACGTCACCATCCTTCCACACAAAATTAAGGGTGTTCTCGGATACCCCACTTTATTAAATTTAGACATTGGTCACATGAAGCGTCCAATGTCTCCCGTAGAAACATTTTTTCACACAGTGGTCAGAAGGTTTGTGAAATAAATAGAGAAATCTTCGCAAACGTTTTTATCAAGTTAAAAACGTCTTTAAAAAATGCTAGAGCAGTTGTCACTTCAGACGTCGTCTCAACAACGAGAGCGAGTGCTAATTCGACTTATTACTCGCTGTCTAAAAAGTCTCTTTACAATAGCGTCTCTCATGGTTACTCAACGCTGATTTATTTTTAAATTTACGAAGGCAGTGAGAGCACTGAAACCCAACGTCAAAGAAATATTTTATTACCGTGGTAATAGCGTCGTCGTATGACTCACACAACAACGTTAGATACCCAGCGGATTTATATCTGAGCAACAGAGACTCCTGCTCTTTGGACGTCCTACCTGTGCCACCTGGATTCTTGAACTCAATCACAAGCCCGCTATGCTGTCGGTTTGCATTGGCAATAATCAAGTCAGGCGTTCCACGTTGATAACCTTTTTTCCACGAATTTATTCTTTTACTCGAGGTGTCTTGATTCTCACCACAAGCAGCTATCAAAATAGCTTCTGGATAATATTTCCTAAGAAAACCAACAACTTTCGTGTGAAGGTCGAACTCGGTGATCATTTTAAATTGATTGTGTTTGAGACCAACGTCAGCTAAACTTTTTCTAACGCTTGGCAAGACCTCTGAGTGCACCCACCTTCCAAAGTGTTTCGCACGCTCCAATTTACTCGAGAACGTCAATGAGTAGACCCCAAGTTCGTTGATAAACGAGGCCTGCTCTATCTTCATTTTGCAATCAGGTTCGACGTGGTCGTTGACTGCATCTTTTGGTCGAGCGTAACCTAGAGCACTTGCGACTTCTCTTGCTTTGAACCATACTTCACCGTTGTCCATGACCGTTGTGATTTGATGACCATCGAAGTCGAATAATCGAAGCGCTGTGGAGGTCATCACTATATTATAGTCTCCTACAAAAAAACTACTCGACATAGGTGCCACGCCTTTTATAGATCTGGTTTGTTGTGTACCAATGCAGCAAATACGTTTTATTAGTCTTCAGTTTTCTACGTCGTCTGAAAAAGTTTCTAATGTTACGAGCCAGTTTTCTAAGCCAACCCATTACATAACTTAGGTCACGTCTCCCACCACTCCTACAGTGTCTAATTCCGCGGGTAACATAATAGGTTCGCCATAAGTCTTTTTAGACCTCATACCAATCTCAGCGTGGAGCTCGAGAGTCACATCACCGCGGCCAAATGACCCACCAGCTTTGAACATGTGATCAGTCGTCTTATTTATTTTGTATATTTCACGTTCTTTTGAAACACATGCTCCCATTTACTTTATACCATATTCCTTCATCATTTCTCCACCCATGATTATGATGTCTCGGTTCGTCATGTAACCACTCACAATTTTCACACCGTAGAACTCTATCAACGATGGGTGTGCATAGGGCGCTAGTGGTATTCTTGGTCGATGTATTCCAAAAATTGTTCCATAGGGTGCGCCTATCTTTTTCATATTTGCTATGAAGTCTGAATCGGTTGACTTAACGTTGTTGACTCTGACATGTGAATTGCTCATTTGCCAGTGTATCGATATCATATGCATTTTTGTGAGGTCAATAATACTCGGAATAGTGCATACTTTCTCCATCGCTGGGATGCTACCACCATACGCAAGCTTGTTGGTCACACCAGTCTTGTACCCTATGAACTTATCCCAACTACCATCGTCGTTTGATATAATTGTCTCCCAATTTGATCCAGCGGTTCTCATTGGTAACCTCACCACAACAAAAATGGAGAGATCACACCACTGCATACTTGGACAATTAAAATGGAGACCTGACTCAAGTGGGATTGGTGTTAACACAGGTGATAGAAAACTTTGACTCACACTGCTGATGCCAACAATAGGACCATAAGCCGGGTTGTTTTGCACTAATTTGCTTGTTTCACCAATGGCTTTCACTTTGTTTGAACCATTGGTGTGAAATTCCACGTTTTTCAAGGCGTGTGTGCTGACGTTGAAGTCGAGCACAACGTTGTAGGACTGACTCTTGAGGAAACCTGACAGCAATCGCTCTAGAGTTCTTTTATTGGTAGCGTCTGAGTCGTCGACTGGGTCTGCTACGTTTTTTATTGCTGAGCCTTGCATGTCTATTATTCCAGACATCCTCCCACCGGTCGCACTTAATTTAGGATCTTCGTCCAGATGTCTTTTCGTTCTCTTTAGTATTTTATCGTGAGGGTCGTCAGACTCATACCCATAGTTTAGACTCATTACTACTTCAAGGTGTATTTGGTTACTAAATAGCCAGAGACTGCTGAGAACCCTAAGATTATCGCCAACGTTGTCGTGTCTGACTCGCTTGTGGGAAGTGCTTCTCTCATGGGAAGTGGTGCCGCACTTTTTTGGTAAACTTTTTTAGCCACAGTCGTTGGTACCACCACCACACTTTCTTGGTGAGCTTTTTTCTTCACAGTCGTTGGCGCTACTAAGTGAGTCACCACATTTTCTTGGTGGACTTTTTTAGCCGTAATTGTTGGTGTTGTTGCATTCAAGCTAGTGTTCACTCCAAATCTCATGGACTCTGTAGCAACCTTTAATAAGTTGTTGTACCCAACGATTTTATTCTTGAGAATCACTAAGTTACTCGGCATTAACCACGTACTTGGCGACACCGCGAGATTTTGGACAACGTTGGTGTCTCTAATCGATTTATTCATGTTGAGAATCCATGTCGACACGTCATACTGAATAACACTGTCAGAAAACAACTTGCGGAACTCTTGTTGGGTCTCTAGACTTCCCGCAGAACCACCAACGACTGATACACGTGTTCTCGCTTGTGCACCAAGTGTGGAGTACACAAAGGCTTCTATGCTCTGATTTAGATATTGCAGTCCAATGTTGGTAAAGCCGTCTGAGAGTCGCGCGACGTATCGTTTGTAATCGTTATGGATGTCGTTGAGTGTGAATACTCTGGTCTCACCTGTTGTGCCATCGCTCAGGACTTTATTCTGGTAGTAGTGCCTTCTGGGGATCTTGGAAATCTTACCGTACAATTCGGAAGCGTTGAATTCTCTACTTATTGACTTCATGGTCTCACCACCCTCCATTCTTCTCAGAAGTCTTCTAATGGTGAAGTATAAATAAAATCTCATCACACTTGTGACCACGGGGTGAACTTCTTGTGACACTGATAAATGTCGCAATGACACCCCACAACAGAAACTAGCACAATACGTCGCGAACACAACACGGTAGTAAGATTCGCTGTCATCCCACTCTGATTTTGTCTTTGACGTGGTGACTCGCAAGACTGGCAGCTTCGACATGAAGTAGCTACTCTGGTTAACAAAGACTTTAAAATTATTCACTGGATAATTTAACACATTTTCCGTTGGATAGCCGTCCCAAAGCCCCCAGTGGTTCTTATGACCTTTTGGCAGTGGTTGGATAGTTCCACCACCCTGCCATATTATTGGGAACTTACTATTGTGTAGCCACTTCCACATGCTTTTATCATTTTTGAAGGTTGTGCTGGTTATGTCCGTGCTGAGGATGTCGTTGTTTCTGAAATACACATCGACACTCATGATTTCACCGTCTTGCGAAATATTTGGATAGAACTCGAATTTGCTTAAAGTAGCGTGGGGGTACTTTTTGATGAGGTCTGCCTTTGCGTCGTGTGCAGCCTTTGATGTGTTAGCCATCGCGAGTTTGTAGTGCTTTCCATAGTACTCACGAAGGGCTTTCTGCATATAATATACCATATGTTATACGTAATGCGAAAGTTGACGGTATTCATTGAAGATGCAGAAAAAGTGGTGTCCTTTGACAACGCGATAATGATCACGCACGACAACCCGTGCATTATGGTCAAGACAGCCACTGTGTTTTGGGACTACAATAACATAGGAGATGACGCCGAAATACTTACCCCCATTCTGAGCCACCCTTCGAGCGATCTTAAAAGCACGATAACGAGTAGGGGGTACGCTAACTTCGACACACTGGTCAAATTAATAAAAGAAGTGAATAAAATAAATGGTGGAGGGGACGTTGAGATAGAGAGAGTGCCGCTCACAAGTAGATGTAGGATTAAGGCTAGCACTCCACTTAGACTTAGACTCATTGGGCCTCTACTTGGTTTCGCGATAGGTAGGGTGATTAAGGGTGACTCGAAGTGGTACGTCAGCCCAAACAAGGTCAACATGCTTAGAGGTCTGAAGTACATAGAAATCTTATGTGATATTGTTGAAACCGAGAGCAATGTGGGTATTGATGGGAAGCGAAGCAGTGTGATCACAACGTTGCCAATACCCACTAAACAGTCTCTGAATGGGTCAGTGCAACGTCATGTGGACATCGAGTCTAAGGTGAGTATTAAAAAAGGTGTTTACTCAAGTATGACATTTCGTGTCAAACCAAATAACGACGATCCTAAAATTGGCGCGGTATTATTGGAACTGTATATTGTGTGAGTTATATGGAGCTTGGTGTGGAAACAGAGCAGGGGTTGCGAGACATTTATTATAATCCCAAGACAGGGTACAGTGGTGTAGAGAAATTGTATCAAAGTGCATTGGGAGACGGATTGAAAGTAACTAGAAAAACAGTGAAAGAATGGTTGACAGCGCAGGACACTTACACTAGGTACAAACCTATTGTGAGAAGACATAAGTTCCGCGCGACTTTTGTTGGGTTTCTTGGTGAAGAGCTCCAAATGGACTTAGTGGACATGAGTAAGTACTCAAAACAGAATGGTGGATATTATTGGATACTAACAGGTATTGAAATATTGAGTAGATACGCTTTTGGCATTGCAGTTTATAGAAAAGACACTAAGAACATGACTAAGGCTGTTGGAAAATTGTTGGTTGACTTTAAAGATCGGTTTGGGGTCACACCTAAGTTAGCACAATTTGATGACGGACTTGAGTTCTATAACGTTGGTGTGAAAAGTTTGTTGAAAGAGCATGGTGTTGAATATTTCAGCACTAAGAGCGATAAAAAGGCTGCTGTTGTCGAGCGTTTTAATAGAAGTCTGAAGAGCATTATGTGGAAGTACTTTTACACTCGTGGGACGTACAAATGGGTTGACGCTTTGGACCAGTTTGTAAGCAATTACAATAGCAGTGTGAATCGCAGTATTATGATGAAGCCGAAGGATGTCGATAAGTCAAATGAAGGTGAAGTGTGGACCACTTTGTTTGGTCACCAATTTGCAGACAACCCATTGCCAAAGTTCAAGATTGGTCAATCAGTGAGAATTAGTAAGTACAAGAGTGTGTTCACAAAGGGCTATGAAGCCAACTTCACTGAAGAGCTGTTTAAAGTGGTGAAGGTTACTCGTGGTGATCCGAATGTGTACGAAATTGAGGACATAAGTGGTGAACAGATTATTGGTAAATTTTATGAACAGGAATTATCACTGGTTAATAAGAAACCTGGTGACGATGTGTACAGAGTTGAAAAGGTGTTGAAAAGAAAGAAAGTCAGAGGGAAGAAGATGGCGCTGGTCAAATGGTTGGGTTATGAGAGCAAACATAATTCGTGGATACCAGAAAGCGATATTCAAAATGTGAGTTAATGTAATATGGCTGAAAGTGGCTTCGACAACCTTGAGATGGGTAGCTCTAACGAATACGAAGATGTCGCCGACGACGAACTAAAGTATAGTCTTGAAAAAGCCACTAAAGATAGCGAGCTAGCTTGGGACGACCCAAACGTTGCAGTCAGTGAGAGAGTTAGACTAACTAAAGTGAGGAGTGGGCTGGCTCGCGAACATGGTAGAAGGGAGCGTCGACGCGTGGAGGAGGCTTTTAGCAATATTGAGACGCGGATTAATGACAACGCAAAAGACTACGAAGACGTTGCGAGGAGTGCGCCATTGTTAGACACCACACACGCAGAGTACGTCGACATACTTGGGCTAACACCAATCGAGAACCGTGAGTTAAATACGCTACTGAACCCAAGCGAGAGTGTGACGTCTGAGTCAAGAATAGGTGATACTGGTACATTGCAAACACGAGTAGACTATTTTCGAGAAGCGATAGACAAAGCGGGCGAGAGAATGGTAGAGCTTGGTAAAAAAGATCTCACAACTGTGGGGAGCGAAGAGCATATTAATCTAGCTGAAAGAGTGATTGGACTCATACAAGCTAGAGACATGGTTATTGAACAGCGACAAATAGAGGAGGTTAGAGAGCGACAAGAGATCGACATTGACAGATTGCAGAAGTTCAAGAAGTGGGCTAGAGAAAATATGGTTGGGGTGAGTGCTTTAGCGATTTCAGTAGCTGCGATTATGACAACCATTATTATCGCTGGGAGGTCTAACGCTATGAAAGGCGCTATGGTCACGAGGTCGTTTGCACAAGCTGTTAAAAACGCGATAATGAAGATGGGTCCATGGGCTGTTGGGTTGGCTAACTTAGTTTACGACGCGCTGGTGACAGGTGCAAAGGGTCTCGCTTGGCTAGCCCAAAATCTGTGGGTGTTCGCGGTGACATTCGCGTGGCTTGCGTATAATTATTTAAACTAGAAAGAAAATGTGATTCGTAGGAGTCAGAGAGCGATATTCAAAATGTGAGCTAATGTAATATGGCTAAAGGTGGGGAAGTTTTTAACGACTTTGAGATGGAAACCCTCAATAAGTACGAAGACATGAGTAATGAGCAATTAGAAAATACGCTCGCCGATATCGAAGATGCTGTTCAAGGCGTGTACGGTAAGTACACTGAAGACAACATGCCGGAAGACGTTCGTGTTAATTACGACGACTATCAAGACCAAGCGAAAAAGGTAAGGAGTGAGCTAGACTCGAGACGAGATTGGCAAAAAGAGACGTCATTTATCGACAGTGACGATGGTAAGACGGTGACAATAAGGGGGACCAACACAGTAGTCCCAACAGTAGAGTTTGTCGAGCAGGAACCATATGGTGACGTCAATGACGAAAGTTTCAGTATAGCTTTTGAAGAGGAGAAGGAAATTGAGAGAAGGCTGGGCGAGCTAAAAGAATCCAACAAAAAGCTAACAGAAAACAACGTAAAAAGAATCAAGCTAATAAATAAGAAAATACGTAAATTAAACAAAAAGGGACTCAGCCACGACGACGCGTCAAGGGAAATAGTCAACAGGTCGTGGGTTACGGACTCAGAGTCTATTCTTTTCAAACCGGTGAACAAAGACGGTAAATATGGAAAACCCAAACTAATTCTAAAACCTGGGAAACAAAAAAAAGACTTGATCTACAGCAGAGATGACAATAGTAAAAGGGCTATTGAGCAGTTCAAACAGTTAGTTAGTCAAATCCCCGAGAGCGCAGAAACAACAGCTGTCACAACAGAAGTAGCCCTAGATGATCCCCCAGTGATTGAGACAAAAGTGGACTACGACGACATATTTGGGCTATCGTCAAACGAGAACCGTGATCTGAATGGTGTGCTTAATCCAAGCGAAAGCGTGTTGCGTGAGTCAAGAATAGGTGACACTGGCTCGTTGCAAATACAAGCAGACTATTTTCAAAAGGTGTTAGACGAAGAGCTTGGAAGATTGGTGGAGCTTGAGAAAAAAAAAGCTAGCCAAAGTGGTCTCACGAGTGACGAAGAGCGAGAGCACGCTAGTTTGCTTGAAAGAGTGAGAGGACTTGAGAAAGCCAGAGACAGAACCTTGGCAAAGCGTGAGCTTGAAGAGGTTAGAGCGCGACAAGAGATCGACATTGACAGGTTGCAGAAGTTCAAGAAATGGGCTAAGGAAAATATGGTTGGGTTGAGTGCTGTAGCAATTTCAATGGCTGGAATTATAACAACAATTATTATCGCTGGGAGATCTGCTGTTATGAAAGGCGCTATGGCTACGAGGTCGTTCGCACAGGCTGTTAAGAACGCAATCACGAAGATGGGTCCATGGGCTGTTGGGCTGGCTAATTTAGTTTACAACGCGTTGACATTGGGTGCGAAGGGTCTCGCTTGGTTGGCTCAAAATATGTGGGTGCTCGCGGTGGTACTTGCGTGGTTCGCTTATGATTATTACAAGCTAAAACGGTAGCGATAAAACATATGTAAAGGTATATGAACGTCACGTCAGCAGAGTTGAGCCCTGGTTTTAGACGAGCGACCATGGGTGTGATAAAAGGGGTGAGAACACAGCATGTGATCACGTTGAACCCTAATAAAGTCAGTCCTGGTGAAGAACTTTACGTTGACATACCAAAGCTCAAGGTTAGTAGCTGTTTGGTGCCTGGATCGTTGGGTCTAGTGTTCGACTTTAAGAACGCGAACGCCAAAAGCTGGTTCTTGAACAATGTTAGCAAGTTGTTGGTTGAGAAACTTGTTGTGAGACTAGCTGGGGAAACTGTGTATGACAACAATGGAGAAAATTACACTGGTGTTTATCGCGACCTTTGGGAGAGTGCCACTGCGCGAGACCAAATGATTGACTACGGCATTGGTGGTGAGAACTTGAGAAAGTTAATTTCTAAGGATGACAGTGGTGCGACAAGTGGGAACGTTGCTAAAGTTAGTGACGCGTTAATGTTTGGTGTGATTGGGACGAAGCAGCGGATTAAGCTTGGTAAAATCATGAATGACCATGGGTTGTACGCTCCTTTTAGCATGAACAACAACTTGCAGTACGTCATCACACTTCCGAAGGCCACAGACATCATGGTGGCGCAATCCGGTAGCGCTGTGGGCGGATACACTCTGGAGAACCTCGAGCTTGAGTATGAGACGATTGATAACCAGGAGCTCGCTGACGAAATAGCGTCGGGCTATGCAAGTGGTCGTAGTTTGTCATATGAGCACGTCACGTTGATGAAAACCACCGAATGGGACAAAGGCACGACCATTGTGAATGAAAACATTAATCTTCCAAGAAAAAGCATGAAGGCGATTGTGTTGCTATTCACGAATAAGGTGCGAACAGACAGCGAGGAGTTTCTTTACCCAAATATTGAGAATATTAGAGTCACGATTGAAGGTGTGCCAAATAGTGTGTACTCGCAAGGCATCCCAAAGTCGAAGTTCTATGCAGAAGCGAAACGATTGTTTGGGTTGAGTGAAGAACACGCTCAGTTCATGACCATACAGAAATTCTATAAAAATAGTTTTGCGTTGGTCATTGACTTGAGGAGCGTTCAAGATAATTACAACGTCGCCACTGGTAAAAAAATTGTGAACACACAATCTGGCGTGCTTCTTGAGATCACTAAGAAAGCGACGACTGCGAACGTCATGTGTAGGGTGTTTGTGGTAAGCGATGGGTTGGTCAACTTTATGAATAATGGGTTGCAATCAATCCAGTATTAAATCAAACGTGAGTTAATGGAGACTCCGTTTAATATGTTAATTGTTGGTATGACAGCTTGTGGTAAGACGCATTATTTGCTGGAAACATTGGAATCTGAGTACTTTAGTAAATTTGACTACATTGTGTTGATTTGTCCTACTTTCGAGTGGAATAAAGCGTATCAAGATTGGAAATATGTGCGCGACCCTGACGTGCTAGCGATAGACTGCGCACAGGACAATGTCGACGCTGTTCTCAAGTGTGTGACTAACGTTTTTAAAGGTACTAACACTCTGATTGTGTTGGACGACTGTGCAAGTTCTCAAGATGTTAAGAATAGGACTAGTCAATTGGTCAACTTAGCTTTTAGCGCGCGACATTTTATGTTGAGCGTTATTGTCATCACACAACAACTGACGTCGATCGCAAAACCGTATAGAGAAAACATTAGTAAGCTCATTTGCTTCTACTGCCCAAGTAGGAGTGATATGAAGGTCGTTATCGACGATTACCTTGGAAACATTAGCAGAGAAAAATCGTCGGCGATTGTGACCACATTAAAAAATAATAAGTACGCTAGACTCGAAATCTCACTACGCTATCCATACAGTCACGAAGTTGTTATTCCGCAATAAAATATGGGTATAAGTAATAGCGTAATGGTAAAACGCAAAAGTGAGGAAAACCCCACGATTGAGGAATTAGTTGAGGAGACTGATGGTACTTCGACTGTGGAAGACAATATTGACGTTAGGAGATCCGAACTTATTAGACTGTCTGGTGATGGTGTGGTAAGCCAGTCCGAAGCGTACATTAAAAAAGCGTCCGCAAAAGTTATTGATAAGATATGGCGCCAATACGAGTTGAAGAGAATGGAAATCGCGAACGCTTTTCTCACTGACTTGCTAATCAGCAAATTCGCCAGCTTACTAGATGGGTTGAACGCTATAGAGAATCCTGACGAACTAAATGACGAGTTGCAGAAAGACCCGCTATTAAAGAAAGACGTTGAGAGCATTGTCGCGATTGTGACGCCGTATGTGCCTTTCTTGGGCTTGTTGTCGGGAGGAATCACAACGTCGAAATATGTGTACGATCACCATTTTAGGAGTGAGGTGGTAGACACTGAGAGTAGTGAACAAACAGACTAATTCGTAGAGTAGTTGGCTATTTGTTAGCCAATATTGTTAGTCAATCAAAAGAGCACCATTTCGCTATCCATTTGGATAAACATCACCACTAGAATCAAAATCTAGTGGTTTTTTTTTCGCGCGTGAATTTGTGAGACAGCAGTGGAACGCGTCGGTGGTTTTTTGAACAAAAATGTAAAAATGTTGAAATGACACCTTCTACTTTTTTAAATGTGTGAAAACGTTGAAGTGGCACACTATGCCTTTTTTAAATACGCGAAAATGTTGAAACGACATTCTCCACTTTTTAAAGACGTGAAAATGATGAAACGACACATTCTAGCTTTAAATTTAGCGAAAACCGTTATTTTAGTATTTCTTATCAATTGAGTAGAAAACATGGGAGGGGTGTTTAGATTGACTAATGATTGCCATAGTAGTATAGAGAGTGGCGGTATGAGCTCACCAACGTCGATTGTAAAACGTGAGTACCAAAACATTGCTGAATTATGGCTCGACACAAATTTGGCGATGTTTTGGTGTTTATATTACGGTTGACGTTGACTGAGCTCGTACCGCCACTCTCTATACTACTACAAACTTTAACGGAATAGATTTGCGACAGTTTGAAAGCGAGTATTTGTTAAAGGTGGCGAAGGCACGAGTGGTAGTTTGATATATTAACAACATTTAGGAACCAAACAGCTTCTTATAACACGATTTTTAGGCGGAAAAGCTCAAGCGTGTGAAAAAAATTCGCAATACTTCATGTTGAATGTTTATATAATGCATGTAAACAGAAACGTGGACATGCGCAGAACGGACTGGACGGCACCTTTAAAGAGTGAGTGTCAGGGTAGTGCTTTGCGCGCTTGTGTTTTTGTTTTCATACGAATTGATTGCAGTGCATCGCATCGTTAATGAGAACTCTAGATTTATTGGGTCATCACCTACCTATACTATCAAGTTTTGTGATTGGTTGATTCAAACAATAAAACAATAGAATCAACCACAAAGAAACCAATGTCCTAACCCTATCACTTTTGTTCCATATAGCCAATCACAAAACCTGTTCATTTTAGGTACGTATTTACCCGATTTATTTGGAAATGTTGAAATTGGAGTCCGATCCTGACATCGGGGCGTTATGAAGTTAATGTTCAAGACGATTTGAACAGTTGCGGTTCGCTTGTTTGTGAACCACTGCGGGCCGCGCGCAACGCCGTTTCTGACGAACAAGCTGGCCCGGCTGGCTTTAGTTCCTGAATCTTTGCAAATTCAAATGAACAAAACATCAGAAGAAACAAAATATATTTCTTTACTAGCCACTCATCAAACACTTCCATTCGCAAACTTATTCGCGCTGTTTCAGCAGCATAACCTGGCCTTCCACGCTTCGGAGGCGAACCGCTCGTAGCAGCTTCTATGTATCGAAAAGATTACTATTATAGTAAATGATCAATTTTACGAAAAATATCACAATAATTGATCACTCAGGTATATTTACTTCTTAGAAAACTTGAAAATGGATAATTTATAAGAAGGATTGATCAAATATCGATTCGTTTGTGAACTTAAATAGGCGTCCCATAAAATGGCCGCCATGAAGAAAAGCACTACCCTGACACTCACTCTTTAAATTCACATTGCTTGTTAACGTTTTGAAGGCCGCGTCGTCGAGCTTGCCCCGTCGTCGAACTCGCTATCTACCGAGCCGCGAAGCGGCGAATATAACGATATCACCGAGACTTAGGTGATATCGTTATATTATCCTTATATACTGTAGGTAATTTCACAGCTGATCAGGAAAAACACGACTTCCGATTGGATAAAAAAAGTGTAAAGCCGGCTGTAAATTTAAAGTCCATGAAACTCGGCATGTTTTTAAAATGCCAAATAAAAAGATTTTCCAAACTTGAACGGAAGCCTACTTGTATTTAAAGAGTTTTGCACCATATTTTTTAGATTCTTTGGTTTTCGTAGGAATGGCATTTTGTTTTAGTTTCGAAATTTTGGCGTATCTATTTTTGGTAGCCATTATTATATATTTTTTTGAAAAGTCAATAGCCACCGCGCTTCGCGATAACTATTACGGAGGTTACGAAATGACGACGGCAACCTCGACGCGACGTTAACCGGAAGTCTCCAATTCCCTCCGAGCTGTTACTGCGCATGACAGCGCCACTGTTGACGTTCTCGCGGTCACGGCCCCGACTTCATTATCGCTGTTTTGACGTTCTGTCAAAAACGTGAGCTAAATTATGGATGTTTCGGATAGCATGGATATATAACAAGTCAAAATGATGTTCCGAAAAGTTACTTGAATCACCCTGTGTACATTCTCGCTTCGAAAATTACAAGAAACTGCTATATTACGCGAAACTGAACCTTTTTTTTAGAAAGTGGTTCGCAATAGTCCTGAAGTCTAGCGATAAACGTTGGATATTTTATTCTTATAAAAGGTTTTCGTGAAGGTTAGCTGCCTTTGAAAGCCCGTATAAGTTCGCCTTTTTATATCAGCATTTGATATCAGTTATACAAAACCACATCTTCAACTAATTTAAAACTTGCCATGATATTGTCATGATTACTTTCCAACCTCGTACCCAGGGAATTTTGCCTCCACGGCGGAAGGTCGGCGAAAATGGCCCTGGGATCGGCTGGTCCATTCTATAATGCAATTCGCTTGTCATAAAACTCAATTAATTCATCCGAGTATAATTTGTTCATCTAAATCTGAATATCGTCTACAGCAAATTATAAGTGATAGCTTTTGCTAAATTGGATATATGCTTCTTCATACCTTTTGTAAGAGATAACCATGGATGTATGGTGGATTATTAAGCTTGTTAGCTGCTTTTATGCCGACGAATGCTGACATGAACAACTCTGAAGAGCATTGAATATTTCTCAATTATTCAGGTCAACAAAGTAGACAAAGGCAATGGAACAAAGACCACAACAATTATCATATCTAAACACCCAGAAATTCTGGGTGTCATGTGACCAGCCGATCCCAGGGCCATTTTCGCCGACCTTCCCGTGGAGGCAAAATGCCCTGCCAAGTTCCCGCCTTTTTCGAAAATTCGTAATCCAACTTTAGAGACAGCGTCGACGCGACGTCGCCCCAATCTCCTTGCTCGTCCAAGACGTCGCGTCGACGTTGCCGTCGTCGTTTCGTAACCTCCCTGCTCGTCTCAGAGTCACTGGCCAGTCAACCAATCAGAATTCGTTTCAGCTCTGAAATTATACTAAGAGCTGATAGTTTACGAGGGCGAAGCCCAAGTTAACTATCGCTCATAGAAAACGAGGGCGAGTTGTCTAATTGTTTTAGTAAATATTTTCCTACTAAAGTTGTACTTAACTACAAACATCCTTGAACGTAAAAGTAATTCTAAATGGATCTTTCGATCGCCAACAACAAATGTTGACCGGTCCGTTATCGTTACTCTTCTTACTGACTTTAATGACTTAAAGTAACCAGAGACATTGATAAATTAACAGTAATTTTCTTGTCCAATATTAAAACAATGTATTTCTATCCAGCTGATGTAAAATTGTTGAAAATGTCGAAAGGAACATCAGTTTTAGCCGTGGATGTAGGCAGTGAACGTTTCTCGTAGCGAAGGCAAACGAACGAGATTTTGGAGTGGTGCCATTGTATTTGTATTAGTTTCGAGACCCCTCAAGTCTGTAAAACAAAAATAACCAGTTCATGGCTATTTTTGTTTTTGAGAAGCTAGGCATCTGGATTTCTTGCCATGGCAATGGTAATTCTGATTTGGTGGCGTTTAGTGTTATCAGATGCCTGTATACAGTATGTACCTGACTCGTACCCAGTCGTCTCTATAGGCTGGGGATAACTACAGGTTGGGAAGTGCTTGGATCAGGCTATCCAAACACGGAAAAACCATTAGGTATTTCTTTTATAAAATAATACGAGCGAACGAGCAACACAAACTTGAATAAAATTTTGGCGGGAAATTTCCGTGTTTGGATGGCCTGATCCAAGCAAGGATATTGACCAATCAGAGCTTGCGTATCGTACATGTTATTTTATAATTGATTTTACTGCATATAAGTAGTATAGTAAGTGGGGCTGCGAGCCCAATCGACCTCAACCGTGAATATAAACACCAAAACATCACCAAATTTGGCCAAGTCGCGACTCGACAAATTTGGCGATGTTTTGGTGTTTATATTCACGATTGACGTCGAATAAGCTCGCAGCCCCACTTACTATACTACTACAGCGATCGTTAGTCAATCTAGACATCCCTCCCACGTTTTCTACTAAATTGGTGTCAAACACACGCGAGACAACACCAAATCGCTATTTTAACGAAATACGACACATTTCGTCAAATTTAGAGAAAGTTTTGTGTCGTTATTTTCACATTTGTGTTTGACAAGCTATGACTGACGCGCTCTACCATTGTTTCAATTCACACGCGAAAAAAAAGCCACTAGATTTTGATTCTAGTGACGATGTTTAATAAATTTCAGCGAGAAAGCCACTAGAGTCTAGTGTTAAATAGATTTCATATGCGAGTGCTGTACCTGCTATACGAATCGAGGTCACCTGTCGATGTTGCTAACAACAACATTCCATTGCGAATAGCAACTACGATTTTTTAAAAAAATGTTTTCACTTTGAAAAAATATTTTCACTTTGAAAAAATATTTTCATTTTAAAATATTTTTTTCAAAAAGTTGTGGTTGCTATTCGCAATGGAATGTTGTTGTTAGCAACACACCACGTACAACCACCTGCTGTCGCGCTGACTATGAGAGAAGAATCGCAGTGTTTGAAGAAGGACCACCATGCTAAGACTGTCTAACTTTGAGCGTACTCGTTAAATCGTACACTATAAATATCGTGAATAAAAAACCGTTGTGTGAATGGACTCGCGCGGTTGTTATGAGACCACCTGCTAGCATGCAAATTAGTCCGCCCGCTCGCTATTTTCAGTGTTTGTCGTCGCACTTCTGAAATGGTGGTCGTACACATATTTTGACGTTGTGATTCCTCCCGACAACAAGCCCAAGAAAGGCACGTACGGTGTCACAATCGCGACAATGCTCTCAACGTCTTTCTTTAATAACGGATCTTTTTGTAGTTCGTCATTTAGTTCGTCAGGATTTTCGATAGCGTTCAACCCATCCAGTAAGCTAGCGAATTTGCTGATTAGCAAGTCGGTGAGAAAGGCGTTTGCGATTTCCATTCTCTTCAACTCGTATTGGTGCCATATCTTATCAATAACTTTTGCGGACGCTTTTTTAATGTACGCTTCGGACTGACTTACCACACCGTCACCGGACAGTCTAATAAGTTCGGATCTCCTAACGTCAACGTTGTCTTCCACAGTCGAAGTACCATCAGCGGTCTCCTCAACTAATTCCTCAATCGTGGGATTTTCTTCACTTTTGCGTTTTACCATCACACTATTACTTATACCCATATTTTATTGCGGAATAACAACTTCGTGACTGTATGGATAGCGCAGTGAGATTTCGAGTCTAGCGTACTTATTATTTTTTAACGCGGTCACAATCGCCGACGATTTTTCTTTGCTAATGTTTCCAAGGTAATCGTCGATAACGACCTTCATATCACTCCTACTCGGGCAGTAGAAGCAAACGAGCTTACTAATATTTTCTCTGTACGGTTTTGCGATCGACGTCAGTTGTTGTGTGATGACAATAACGCTCAGCATAAAATGTCGCGCGCTAAAAGCCAAGTTGACTAATTGACTAGTCCTATTCTTAACATCTTGAGAACTTGCACAGTCGTCCAACACAATCAGAGTGTTAGTGCCTTTAAAAACATTTGTTACACACTTGAGAACAGCGTCGACATTGTCCTGTGTGCAGTCTATCGCTAACACGTCGGGGTCGCGCGCATATTTCCAATCTTGATACGCTTTGTTCCACTCGAAAGTAGGACAAATCAACACGATGTAGTCAAATTTACTAAAGTACTCAGATTCCAATGTTTCCAGCAAATAATGCGTCTTACCACAAGCTGTCATACCAACAATTAACATATTAAACGGAGTCTCCATTAACTCACGTTTGATTTAATACTGGATTGATTGCAGCCCATTGTTCATAAAGTTGACCAACCCATCACTTATCACAAACACCCTGCACATGACATTCGCAGTCGTCACTTTTTTAGTGATTTCAAGAAGCACGCCAGATTGTGTGTTTACAATGTTCTTGCCAGTGGCGACATTGCGATTATCTTGAACGCTCCTCAAGTCAATGACCAACGCGAAGCCATCTTTATAGAACTTCTGTATGGTCATGAACTGAGCGTGTTCTTCACCCAACCCAAACAATCGTTTCGCTTCTGCATAGAACTTCGACTTTGGGATGCCTTGTGAGTACACACTATTTGGCACACCTTCAATTGTGACTCTAATATTCTCAATATTTGGGTAAAGAAACTCCTCACTGTCTGTTCGCACCTTATTTGTGAATAGCAACACAATTGCCTTCATGCTTTTTCTCGGTAGATTAATGTTTTCATTCACAATGGTCGTACCTTTGTCCCACTCAGTGGTTTTCATCAATGTAACGTGTTCGTATGACAAACTACGACCACTCGCATAGCCCGACGCTATTTCGTCAGCGAGCTCCTGGTTATCAATCGTTTCGTACTCAAGCTCGAGGTTCTCCAGAGTGTATCCACCCACAGCGCTACCGGATTGCGCCACCATGATGTCTGTGGCCTTCGGAAGTGTGATCACATACTGCAAGTTGTTGTTCATGCTAAAAGGAGCGTACAACCCATGGTCATTCATGATCTTGCCAAGTTTTATTCGCTGTTTCGTTCCAATCACACCAAACATCAACGCGTCACTAACTTTAGCAACGTTCCCACTCGTCGCACCACTGTCATCCTTAGAAACTAGCTTTCTCAAGTTCTCACCACCAACACCATAGTCAATCATTTGGTCTCGCGCAGTAACACTTTCCCAAAGGTCGCGATAGACACCAGTGTAATTTTCCCCATTGTTGTCATACACAGTTTCCCCAGCTAGTCTCACAACAAGTTTCTCAACCAACAACTTACTAACATTGTTCAAGAACCAGCTTTTGGCGTTTGCGTTCTTAAAGTCGAACACCAGACCCAACGATCCAGGCACCAAACAGCTACTAACCTTGAGCTTCGGTATATCAATGTAAAGTTCCTCGCCAGGGCTGACTTTATTAGGGTTCAACGTGATTACGTGTTGCGTTCTCGCCCCTTTTATGACACCCATGGTCGCTCGTCTAAAACCAGGGCTCAACTCTGCCGACGTGACGTTCATATACCTTTACATATGTTTTATCGCTACCGTTTTAGCTTGTAATAATCATAAGCGAACCACGCAAGTACCACCGCGAGCACCCACATATTTTGAGCCAACCATGCGAGGCCCTTCGCACCCAACGTCAACGCATTGTAAACTAAATTAGCCAACCCAACAGCCCATGGGCCCATTTTCGTGATTGCGTTCTTAACAGCCTGTGCGAATGACTTTGTAGCCATAGCGCCTCTCATAACAGCAGATCTCCCAGCTATAATAATAGTTGTTATAATCCCAGCCACTGAAATCGCTACAGCGCTCAACCCGACTACATTTTCTTTAGCCCACTCCTTAAATCTCTGAAACCTGTCAATGTCGATTTCCTGCTGCTCTCTAACTTCCTCTATTTGTCGCTGCTCAATAGTTCTGTCTCTGGCTTGCTTGAGTCCTGACTCTCTTTCAACCAAACCAACGTGCTCTCGCTCTTCGTCGGGCGTGAGACCAGTTTGGTTAGTTTTTTTATCAAGCTTTGCCAATCTCCCACTCGTCTCATCTATCGTCTCTTGAAAGTGGTCTACCTGCGCTTGCAACGCACCATCGTCACCTGTTCTTGACTCAGGCACCACACTATCGCTTGGATTAACCACACCACTCAGATCACGGTTCTCGTCTGGTGATAACCCAGGTATGTCGTCGTGATCCACTCTTGTCTCAATCACTGGGAGGTCGTCTGAGGCCACTTCTGTTGTGACAACTGTTGTTTCTGCATTCTCAGGGATTTGACTAACTAACTTTTTGAACTGCTCGATCGCGCTTTTACTACTCGCGTCTTTACTGTAGATCAAACCTTTTTTCCCAGGTTTTAGAATTAGTTTGGGTTTTCCATATTTACCGTCTTTGTTTACCGGTTTGAAAAGAATAGCCCCCGAGTCCGTAACCTGCGACCTGTTGACTATTTTCCTTGACGCGTCGTCTTGACCGAGTGCCTTTTTGCTTAATTTACGTATTTTCTTGTTTATTAGCTTGATTCTTTTTACGTTGTTTTCTGTTAGCTTTTTGTTGGATGCTTTTAGCTCGCCCAGCCTTCTCTTAATTTCTTTCTCCTCTTCAAAAGCTATACTAAAACTCTCGTCATTGACATCACCATATGACTCCTGCTTAACAAACTCCACTGCAGGGACTTCTGTGTTGGTTCCCCTTATCGTCACCGTCTTACCATCATCAGTATCAATAAATGACGTCTCTTTTTGCCAATCTCGTCTCGCGTCTAGCTCACTCCTTATCTTTTTCGCTTGGTCTTGATAGTCGTTGTAATTAACACGAGCGTCTTCCGGCATGTTGTCTTCAGTGTACTTACCGTACATGCCTTCAATAACGTCTTCAACATCGACGAGCGTCTTTTCTAATTGCTCATTACTCATGTCTTCGTACTTATTGAGGGTTTCCATCTCGATCTCGTCAAAAACTTCCCCACCTTCAGCCATATTACATTAGCTCACATTTTGAATACCGCTCTCTGACTCCTACGAATCACATTTTCTTTCTAGTTTAAATAATTATACGCAAGCCACGCGAATGTCACCGCAAACACCCACAGATTTTGAGCTAGCCAAGCGAGACCCTTTGCACCTGTCACCAGCGCGTCATAAACTAAGTTAGCCAACCCGACAGCCCATGGACCCATCTTCGTTATCGCGTTCTTAACAGCCTGCGCGAACGACCTCGTGACCATAGCGCCTTTCATAACGTTGGTCCTCCCAGCGATAATAATGGTTGTCATAATCGCAGCTACTGAAATCGCTAAAGCACTCATCCCAACCATATTTTCTCTAACCCATTTCTTGAACTTCTGAAACCTGTCAATGTCGATCTCTTGTCGCTCTCTAACCTCTTCTATTTCCCGCTGTTCAATAAGCACGTCTTTAGCCTGTATGAGTCCAATCACTCTTTCGGCTAGATTAACGTGCTCTTCGCCCCCCACAGTTGTGAGATCTTTTTTACCAAGCTCTGCCATTCTCTCACCCGCTTTGTCTATCAAGTCTCGAAAATGGTTTGCTTTTATTTGCAATGTGCCAGCGTCGCCTATTCTAGACTCACGCAGCATATTCTCGCTTGGATTGAGTGTGCTATTCAACTCACGATTCTCGATTGGTGTTAGTCCAGGTATGTCGACGTACTCCGCGCGTGTGGTGTCTAACAATGACGCACTCCTCGCGACGTCTTCGTAGTCTTTTGCGTTGTCATTAATCCGCGTCTCAATATTGCTAAAGGCCTCCTCCACGCGTTGACGCTCCCTTCTACCATGTTCGCGAGCCAGCCCACTCCTCACTTTAGTTAGTCTAACTCTCTCACTGACTGCAACGTTTGGGTCGTCCCAAGCTAGCTCGCTATCTTTAGTGGCTTTTTCAAGACTATACTTTAGTTCGTCGTCGGCGACATCTTTGTATTCGTTAGAGCTACCCATCTCAAGGTTGTCGAAGCCACTTTCAGTCATATTACATTAACTCACATTTTGAATATCGCTTTCTGACACCCACGAATTATGTTTGCTCTCATAACCCAACCATTTGACCAGCGCCATCTTCTTCCCTCTGACTTTCTTTCTTTTCAACACCTTTTCAACTCTGTACACATCGTCGCCATGTTTCCTATTGACCAGCGATAATTCCTGCTCGTAAAATTTACCAATAATCTGTTCACCGCTTATATCCTCAATTTCGTACACATTCGGATCGCCACGAGTAACCTTCACCACTTTAAACAGCTCTTCAGTGAAGTTGGCTTCATAACCCTTTGTGAACACACTCTTGTACTTACTAATTCTCACTGATTGACCAACTCTAAACTTTGGCAATGGGTTGTCTGCAAATTGATGACCGAACAAAGTGGTCCACACTTCGCCTTCGTTTGACTTATCGACATCCTTCGGCTTTATCATAATGCTTCGGTTCACATTGCTATTGTAATTGCTTACAAACTGATCCAAAACGTCAATCCATTTGTACGTTCCATGGGCATAGAAGTACTTCCACATAATGCTCTTCAGACTTCTATTAAAACGCTCGACAACAGCGGCCTTTTTATCACTCTTAGTGCTGAAATATTCAACGTCGTGTTCTTTCAACAAACTTTTCACCCCAACATTGTAGAACTCGAGTCCATCATCAAATTGCGTTAACTTAGGTGTGGTTCCAAACCGATCTTTGAAGTCGTTCAACAATTTTCCAACAGCCTTAGTCATGTTCTTAGTGTCTTTTCTGTAAACCGCGATACCAAAAGCGTATCTACTCAATATTTCAACACCTGTCAATATCCAATAATAACCTCCGTTCTGTTTTGAATACTTACTCATGTCCACTAAGTCCATTTGGAGCTCTTCACCAAGAAATCCAACAAAAGTCGCGCGGAATCTATGTCTTCTCACAATAGGTTTGTACCTAGTGTAAGTGTCCTGCGCGGTCAACCATTCTTTCACTGTTTTTCTAGTTACTTTCAATCCGTCTCCTAACGCACTTTGATACAGCCTCTCTACACCACTGTACCCCGTCTTAGGATTGTAATAGATGTCTCTCAACCCCTGCTCTGTCTCCACACCAAGCTCCATATAATTCACACAATATACAGTTCCAATAGCACTGCGCCAACGTCAGCGTCACCATTGTTTGGTTTGACACGAAACGTCATACTTGAGTAAATACCTTTTTTAATTTTCACCTTGGACTCAACGTATGCGTAGCGTTGTATCCCTCCATCAAGAGACTGCTCGGTGGGTATTGGCAACGTTGTGATCACATCGCTACGCCTCCCATCAGTGCCCACATTGCTCTCCGTCTCAACAGCGTCGCACGAGACTTCTACATACTTCAGACCTCTGTTCATATCGATCTTGTTTGGACTGTCATGCCACTTATAATCTGCCGTAATTCCTGCGTCCTTCGCGAAACCAAGCAAAAGCCCAATGTCACCCAGCCTAAGTTCTGCTTTGGAGCTGTTCCCCCCCATAGTCTTAACTTTAACCCTACTTTTACCTGCGGTCACCAGTTTCTCCACCACAAGATCTATACTAAGCGCCCTGAGCGCGTGTCGTAGAGCTCTAACCAACGCGTCGAAGTCGTAGTAGCCCCCACCCACTCGAATTGGCCCGAGTCTCGGCACTGGTTTTCCTGTAGAAATAACGAAGAATTGAATATCACCACCACTCGCCACATTGTCATAGCTCCAAAACACAGTGGTTGTCTTGACTATAATGTATGGGTTATCATGTGTGGCTACTACACTGTAGTCAAAAGTTACGACTTTCTCCACGCCTTCAATAAGCACCGTCAACTTTTGAGGACTGTCGTCTACACGTCGCTTTTCAGTGTAACCACCAGAGTCATACCCATAGTTTAGACTCATTACTTTAGCACGCGTTTAGCTACTCAAGCGTTGCATACAAGTCCAACAATATGTCACCAACGTTGACACCACTACCATCTTGGTCAGTCACATTAAACACCAGCTGCGTGAAAGCGCCTTTGTTTATCGACACCTTCGACTCAATATTGAAGAATTGTTGAACGGAGCTCTTCAGTGGTTGGGTGGTGGTCAATGGTAGCTCAACGATAACCTCGCTTTTGCTGCCATTAACAATATTCTCAGGTCTGTTCACAATGCTACAACCTACTTGTACATACTTCAACCCTTTGTTAACGTCCACAACATTAGGGCTGACCAAACCACTACTACTCACCGTTGTGTTATCGTTGAACCCTAAGAGTTCTCCAAATTTAAACAGCTCTAATTGTTGGTCAGTTTTTATCTCACACTTTGAATTGTGTTTGTTGGCTACTAGCTCGATAGCCCCTAATCCTTTCAATTCGTCGGCAATCATTTTAAAAGTGTGGTACCCAGACCCAAAAACGTGCTTGTTGCTGTTGTAACTTATTTCATCATTCACACCGGTCTCCACGTTAACGTAGTCCCAAAAGATGGTCGCTTTTTTTACTAGTAAGTGAGGATCTGAGCCAAACGTCAAAAGCGCCTCTGGTAGATCCACAGTTTCCGTTGGGCCTCTAATCAATACTACAACCCTGACCATATATAATGTAGCACGTGTTATGTGTAACATATGGTATGTTATATATGCAGAAAGCCCTTCATGATTACTATGGAAAGCACTACAAACTCGCGATGGCTAACACATCAAAGGCTACACACGACGCGAAGGCAGACCTCATCAAAAAGTACCCTCACGCCACTTTAAGCAAATTTGAGTTCTATCCAAATATTTTGCAAGATGGTAAAATCATGAGTGTCGACGTGTATTTCAGAAACAACGACGTCCTCAGCACGGACATAACCAGCACAACCTTCAAAAACGATAAAAGTATGTGGAGGTGGTTGCACAATAGCAAGTTCCCAATAATATGGCAAGGTGGTGGAACTATCCAACCACTGCCAAAAGGTCATAAAAACCATTGGGGACTTTGGGATGGTTACCCAACAGAAAACGTGTTAAATTATCCAGTGAATAACTTTAAAGTCTTTGTTAACCAAAATAGCTACTTCATGTCAAAGCTACCAACCTTGCGAGTCACTACGTCAAAGACAAAATCAGAGTGGGATGACAGCGAATCTTACTATCGCGTTGTGTTCGCGACGTATTGTGCGAGTTTCTGTTGTGGGGTGTCATTGCAACATTTATCAGTGTCGCAAGAAGTTCACCCCGTGGTCACAAGTGTGATGAGATTTCATTTGTACTTCACCATTAGAAGACTTCTGAGAAGAATGGAAGGTGGTGAGACCATGAAATCAATAAGTAGAGAATTCAACGCTTCCGAATTGTATGGCAAGATTTCCAAGATCCCCAAAAAGCACTACTACCAGAATAAAGTCCTGAGCGATGGCACAACAGGTGAGACCAGAGTCTTCACACTCAACGACGTTCAGAACGATTACAAACGATACGTCGCACGACTCTCAGACGGCTTTACCAACATTGGGCTGCAATATCTAAATCAAAGCATAGAGTCCTTTGTGTACTCCACACTTGGTGCACAAGCGAGAACACGTGTATCAGTCGTTGGTGGTTCTGCAGGAAGTCTAGAAACCCAACAAGAATTCCGCAAGTTGTTTTCTGACAGTGTTGTACAGTATGACGTATCGACATGGATTCTCAACATGAATAAATCGATTAGAGACACCAACGTTGTCCAAAATCTTGCAGTGTCGCCAAGTACATGGTTGATGCCAAGCAATGTAGTGATCCTCAAGAATAAAATCGCTGGGTACAACAACTTATTAAAGGTTGCCACAGAGTCCATGAGATTTGGGGTGAACACTAGCTTGAATGCAACAACACCAACAATTACGGCTAAAAAAGTCCACCAAGAAAATGTGGTGACTCACTCATTAGTAGTACCAACAAATCTTGTGAAGAAAAAAGCTCACCAAGAAAATGTGACGACGCTAAGTAATCTTGTGGCTAAAAAAGTTTACCAAGAAAGTGCGGCATCACTTCCCACAAGTAAGTCAGACACGACAACGCTGGCGATAGTGTTAGGGTTCTCAGCGGTATCTGGCTATCTGCTAACCAAATACACCTTGAAGTAGTAATGAGTCTAAACTACGGGTATGAGTCTGACGACCCTCACGATAAAATACTAAAGAGAACGAAAAGGCATCTGGACGAAGATCCTAAATTAAGCGCGACCGGTGGAAGGATGTCTGGAATAATAGACATGCAAGGCTCAGCGATAAAAAACGTAGCAGACCCAGTCGATGACTCAGATGCTACCAATAAAAGAACTCTAGAGCAACTACTATCAGGTTTCCTCAAGAGTCAGTCCTACAACGTTGTGCTCGACTTCAACGTTAGCACACACGCCTTGAAAAATGTGGAATTTCACACCAATGGTTCAAACAAAGTGAAAGCCATTGGTGAAACAAGTAAATTAGTGCAAAACAACCCAGCTTATGGTCCTATTGTTGGCATCAGCGGTGTGAGTCAAAGTTTTCTATCCCCTGTGTTAACACCAATCCCACTTGAGTCAGGTCTCCATTTTAACTGTCCGAGTATGCAATGGTGTGATCTTTCCATTTTTGTTGTGGTGAGGTTACCTACTCGCACCGCTGGATCAAATTGGGAGACAATTATATCAAACGACGATGGCCAGTGGGATAAGTTCGTAGGGTACAAGACTGGTATGACTAATGGGCTCGCGTATGGTGGTAGCATCCCAGTAATGGAGAGCATATGCACTATTCCGAGTAATATTGACATAAGTAAAATGCATATGATATCGATACACTGGCAAATGAGCAATTCACATGTCAGAGTCAACAACGTTAAGTCAACCGATTCAGACTTCATAGCAAATATGAAAAAGATAGGCACACCCTATGGAACAATTTTTGGAATACATCGACCAAGAATACCACTCGCACCTTATGCATACCCATCGTTGATAGAATTCTACGGCGTGAAAATTGTGAGTGGTTACATGACGAACCGAGACATCATAATCATGGGTGGAGAAATGATGAAGGAATATGGTGTAAAGTAAATGGGAGCGTGTATTTCGAGACCTCATGAAATATATAAGATAAATAAGACGACTGACCACATGTTCAAAGCTGGTGGATCGTTTGGTCGCGGTGACGTTACTCTCGAGCTCCACGCTGAGATTGGTATGAGGTCTAAAAAGACTTACGGCAAACCTATTATGTTACCAGAATCAGACGCTGTGGGAGTGGTAGGAGACGTGACCTAAGTTAAAATGGGTTGGCTTAGAAAACTGATTCGTAACATTAGAAACTTTTTCAGACGACGTAGAAAACTGAGGACTAATAAAACGTATTTGCTGCATTGGTACACAACAAACCAGATCTATAAAAAACCTGACACCTATGTCGAGTAGTCTTTTTTTTTGCGGGGCTATAGTAATGACAACCAACTCAGTGCAATTATTCGATGGTCACCAAATCACGACGGTTAATCACAACGGTGAAATATGGTTCAAAGCAAGAGAAGTCGCAAGCGCTCTAGGCTATGCTAGACCAAAAGATGCAGTCAACGACCACGTCGAACCTGATTGTAAAATGAAGGTAGAGCAGGCCTCGTTTATCAACGAACTCGGGGTCTACTCATTGGTGTTCTCAAGTAAAATGGAGCGTGCGAAACACTTCGGAAGGTGGGTGCACTCAGAAGTCTTACCAAGCGTTAGAAAAAGTTTAGCTAGCGTTGGTCTCAAACACAATCAATTCGTAATGATCACTGAGTTCGACCTTCATACGAAAGTTGTTGGTTTTCTTAGGAAATATTATCCAGAAGCTATTTTGATAGCTGCTTGTGGTGAGAATCAAGACACTTCGAGTAAAAGAATAAACTCATGGAAAAAAGGTTACCAACGTGGAACACCTGACTTGATTATTGCCAATGCAAACCGACAGCATAGCGGACTCGTGGTTGAGTTCAAGAATCCAGGTGGCACAGGTAAGACGTCCAAAGAGCAGGAGTCTCTGTTGCTCAGATATAAATCCGCTGGTTATCTAACACTCTTGTGCGACTCGTACGACGACGCTATTACCACAGTGATAAAATATCTCTTTGACGTTGGGTTTCAGTGCTCTCACTGCCTTCGTAAATTTAAAAATAAATCAGCGTTGAGTAACCATGAGAGACGCTATTGTAAAGAGACTTTTTAGACAGTGAGTAATGAGTCGAGTTAGCACTCGTTCTCGTTGTTGAGACGACGTTTGAAGCGACAACTGCTCTAGCATTTTTTAAAGACGTTTTTAACTTGGTAAAAAAATATCTGCAAAACTTTCTCTATTTATTTCACAAACCTTCTGACCACTGTGTGAAAAAATGTTTCTATGACATTGGACGCTCCATGTGACCAATGTCTAAATTTAATAAAGTGGGGTATCCGAGAACACCCCTAATTTTGTGTGGAAGGATGATGACGTCTGCACACTGCGCGATATTGCTCAGCACCACCAACGAATGATGGTCCTGGGTTGTATCTCCAATTGAATGGCGCTTCAACAGTTGTTCCGTAAGTGTCACGACAAACAGCACAGTACGCTTTTAGAAATGTGATGTCGTCCGCTACTGGGAAGAGCGTGTCGAGTTCGCCAAGTCTTTTTAAATGCTCTGTTGTTATGAGACCACAAATAATGACGTGGATGTCAGCTTTGACATATTCACGAATAACTGACAGATCGGAGTACCAATGGCCTTCGTCAATTCCTATGACGTCATAGCCAGCTATCTCGGAAGAACTCGGAAGGTTGGTGATTAACTTCGCAGGTAAACTGTCTGATCCAACAACAATGGTCTGACGATGCGTGGAGAACGCGTGGTCAGTTCGTCTGGTGTCGCCCGCGTTGTTCATGTAGAGGACTTTGAGCCCTGACTTACTTAACGTGATTAACCTACGAAGAGTCTCTGTTGTTTTTCCTGCAAACATGGGACCAATCACGATTTCTAGTTTACCAACTTTCTTCATGGTTACTATACCTCCAGAGAAATGCTCTCCCCTCTTGCGGCAACTGTTGCTCGTTGTTAAATATCCGCTGAAGCTCTAAGTTTTTAAGATGGGACCTCGAGCTCTCATGTCTTGAGCGATGCATTGGGTTGTTGGTAACCACACCGCATGGGTAACAATTGTACGACGCGCCGCCGTGCACAAAATCCAGGTGAGCGTCTGAGAGTATGTGACTCATAATATCGCCCGCACTCAGTATTTCGTTACACCCCACCCTACAAACGTTAACGTCACAGTTTGCGGCGAGGTGTAGCCACGCTTTGAGTTTGGTTGAGCATGGTTTCCATAGAAGGGTCGCCAAGAACACTTCGAGGTAGTTACCGAGTAGCGTAGCGGTGGACTCGCAAGGGTTGCTCAAGTAGTGGTCACTCGCTAGCGTAAGACGTTTGAACGGTGAGTGACACCACACAGGGATCATCTTGGCTAGTTCGTTAACCACCCTGTTGGCTCTAACTTCATCAAGCTCGACCCAAGCCTCATGAGCGAACTTTGTATAGAGAATCTGGGTACCAAATTGTCTTGACACCTCTTCGTTTCTACGATCGGGGTCGCACAACTTGAAGACTTGCGAGTACCCTTTTAAGACGTTGGGTCCAGAGGCGCCTTGTGGGGTAGACGCATCGACAAAGGACATTCTCCGCATTGCGTCGATCTCCTCTTCTTGGCGGGCTTGGTCTTGAGTCATCTCTTCTGCGATGTCTTGGACTTGAGTCATTATGTTATACTCTCAGAAAAAATCCTAATTTTTTAGTGCGTTTGGTCTGGGACTGTGAGGTACCTGTGAGGTCAACTGTGAGATACCTGTGAGGTCAACTGTGAGTAAGATAACACGTGATAATGTATTAGATGGTTGAGGACTCACAGACGGCTGTTGAAGCGAAGATTACGGCTGATGTGAAAAGTGTTAAGGTGAAGGACCCAAAGCGCGTCGCTGCTGGTAAAAAGTTGGCTGAGATATCGAAAGCTGCGAAAGAAAAGAAAATGCGTGAAATGATAGTTAACGAAGAACAGGGTGGTGAGTGGAGTTATGGTTACATTGTCGGAACACTTGGTGTTGTCATCGCCGCTGCTTCGCTATGGTACACAATTAGCAGTGAAAAAGAACCTGTGAGCACTGCACCAGCACCTGCGTCAGAGAGTCATAAAACTCGTCGTCCAGCGTTAGACACATTTGATTCTTGAACAAAACACACGACAATGTATATATGTCCGCGATCGATCGAAAAGAGCTTATGAACGAACTGTACGACGCGCTACTTGTTACGACTGGTGCTGTGGTAGTGAGTATGATTTCTAAAAAGGCTTTGGGAGAACCATTAGGAACACCAGAGACAGTGAAAGGCATAGTGAAACTTGCTGCAGCTGTTGGTGCAGGAACGCTGCTAGTAAAATGGGCGCAATCGAAAAAGTGGATACCGACAGATCCATTCAAATCAACGTAAGTTAATGGCGAGTGTCGTGGCTGGAGGGATTTTTAATGCAGTGGCTTTTGCAGGCGCTGGCTTTATGTTCTCGAAGTTTAATCACACAGGCTATGAAGCTGAGATGGAAAGGCACAACCATGCGTTGGAACAGCTAGCCAGTGCGAAAGAAGTGTGGTATGAAAATGAAATCGCTAAGAAAGATAAGATCCAGCGTTTACGACAACGGCTCTCTGACGCTAATGCTGACATCAATGACACAAACCACGCGTTGGAAGAACTTAGAAGCGTAATGACCATACAGTACAGCGGACGAGTGTTCACTAACTCCCCGAAGATTGCGGATTACTACCAACCAAGTGCGGAAATGAAGGAATACCAATTATTGTTTGTTAGCGCGCTAGGCTTGGGTAGTGGAATAGCGGTACGGGTGCTAGTTCGGTGAAAAAAAAATGTTGGAGTAGTATAAGCGATGGACAAACTTATGAGGCAGATGAGTTATGGCTTGACAATTGACGAGATCGCGAGCGAGACGCAAACTGAGTGTGGAGACACCTTCAGAATTCACCACTGCTCGGATTGTGACGTTGTGAAAAACGTGAGTGACTGTGGTGGGTACGCGTGTCCAAAGTGTGGCGACATCGAATGGGGTTACACTCAGAGTTATAGCGACATGAGACTCACACGACTAAAAAGCGTTCACAAACGGTCTTGGTGGATGGGGAGGAGACTACGTAACGTTGTGAAGGGCGAGCACCTTGAGTTGATAAAAGAGGACTTCTTGAAAGTTGTCAATGTGCTGCACTCATGCAATTTGATAAAGGGTAGAAATGTCAGCAGATATGGATACTACATTATTAGGTTGTGTCATAGAAGACGAGTCGAGACACTCAAGAAGGTGCCAGACCTCAAAGACGGGAAGGTGAAAGACTTGTTTGACGATAATTTGTTTGGGGTGGTGTACCCAAAGCTGGGATGGTGTGAAAGTGGTGACAATTATTACAACGAGTGGTTTAGGAAAAAAATAAACAAGTGTAGTATATAGAAGCCAATGAGTCGGACTGTG
This sequence comes from Chrysogorgia sp. JL179-B06, assembly GCA_035772405.1. NCBI lineage: Eukaryota > Metazoa > Cnidaria > Anthozoa > Scleralcyonacea > Chrysogorgiidae > Chrysogorgia > Chrysogorgia sp. JL179-B06. Next base: position 917,129 of record JAYKKM010000102.1, on the reverse strand, counting down.
AAAAACCCACTAACAAAAAGACGGGCGCATAAGACGAGTGCAGCCGTTGTCAATTCACTAACAGATGAAGCGACCAACGTTCACGGCTTCTTTAGAGATCAGGAGGGACAACGTCTAGTCGAAGACCTCGCACCGTCAACGCGTCTGTTGGATCGAGCACTGAGAGGGTTCACAAGGTCCTATGGAGTCGAAGTAATTGACGACAGAGACATCAATCAGGTAAATGGTAGTAGAAGCGCTGTCACTAACCTTTTGAGACGTGAATTAGGTGAGACCAACGGAATGAAAGTGGTGGAGACAGTCAAGGTCACTTTTGAGAAAGTTTTAGAACTCGATAAGACCACGTACAAAACTGCCTACTTTAACAGCGAAACGTTCGTCGTCATTAACGAGCATGACATCGAGGGTGTCGCCAATCGTGGGTCGGAGCAGATTTTGACGCGGATAGCTGGGTGGCTATCTGAGGGGTCTGGATGGACTATCGACAAAATAGATGCACACTACGTTAATGTCGCTATTTACAGACCTTTGCACGGGAGTAGCTACATTGTGTTGCCAAAGGAGCTGCGCAACAGTATGAAGGGTCTGATAAACGTAAATAACGATGATGACAATGAGTGTTTTAGATGGTGTCACCTAGCGCATAAGTTTCCTGTTGGAAAACACTCCGATAGAACGTCGAAGTACGCTAAGCATGTCGGTGAGCTGAATTATGACGGAGTTGACTTCCCAGTCACACTCAAAGACTACAACAAGATCGAAAAGGCGAACGATATTAGCATAAATGTTTTTGGGTATGAAAATTTGCAGCCATTCCCTGTGTACGTTTCTAAAGAGACGCACCCTGACCATATGGACCTATTGTTGATAACTAACGACGTGGGCAACAAGCATTATGTGTACATTCGCGATTTTAACAAATTCATGTACCGTCAGACAGAGCACAAGGCGAGAAAGCATTTTTGCAGGTATTGTTTGCAGTGTTTCACCCGCGCGGACGTGCTTGAAAGTCATATTGAAGTGTGTTTGGTCATCAATGGGAAGCAAGCTATTAAAATGCCACAAAAAGGTGCGAAAGTGAAATATGAGAATTTTAGTAGACAGCTAAACGTACCATTTGTGGTGTATGCAGACTTTGAGGCTATCACACAGAAGGTGCGCACAGCAAAGCTGTCAAGCGAGTGTAGCTACACAAATGCTTACCAGAGGCACGTCGACTGTGGTTATGGGTATAAACTGGTTTGTTGTTATGACAACGAGTACAGTAAGCCAGTGAAAGTGTATCGCGGTGAAAATGCAGTCAACAAGTTCATTGGGGAGATGTTAGAAATTGTCGAATATTGTAAAGAGACATCTGAGAGTCACTTTAACAAAGAAATGATACTGACTGATGCCGATAAGAGGAACTTTGACGAGGCTAAAAGTTGTCATATTTGCAGTGTTGAGTACACTAGCGCTGACGTTAGAGTGAGAGACCACTGTCACGTGTCAGGTGAGTACAGAGGGTCCGCACATCGTCAGTGTAACGTGAACTTTAAGTTGACTGACAAAATCCCTGTGATCTTTCATAACTTACGCGGCTACGATAGCCATTTCATTATGCAGGAGATTGGTAAGTTTGGTCAAGACATAAATGTGATACCGAACAACATGGAGAAGTACATGGCGTTCATGCTTGGGAAAAACTTGGTGTTCTTGGACAGCTTTCAGTTCATGGGTAGTGGTCTAGACAACTTGGTGAGGAACCTACCAAGGAACGCTTTCAAATACACGTCAGAAGTGTTTCGCGACGAGGGGTTGGCACTTATGGCAAGAAAGGGGGTCTATCCCTATGATTACATGGACTCCTTTGAAAAATTCGACGAAAGCGAGTTACCCTCCAAAAAGGACTTCTACAGCGTTCTGAATGATGAGCACATCACGGAAGAAATGCACGAGCGCGCCATCGACGTGTGGGACTACTTCGACGTTGAAAGTATGGGTGAGTATCACGACCTGTATTTGAAAAGCGATGTGCTCTTGCTTGCCGACGTTTTTGAGAACTTTAGAAAGACATGCCATCGCGAGTATAAATTAGACCCGTGTCACTATTTCACATCGCCTGGATTGGCTTGGGATGCCATGTTAAAGATGACTGGAGTGGAGCTTGAGTTATTGTCCGACATCGACATGTTCCAGTTCGTAGAATTAGGTATGCGTGGTGGTGTGAGCTACATATGCAACAGACATGGCGTGGCGAACAATAAATATATGAAGGGGTACGATAAAACGCAAGAGTCGAAGTATTTGATGTACCTTGACGCCAACAATTTATATGGGTGGGCAATGAGTCGAAGTCTACCTACGGGTGGCTTCAAGTGGTTGACTGAGAAAGAAATAAAAAAGGTTAATCTACACGACTATCACAACAATAGTGAAAAGGGTCTGCTGCTTGAAGTCGACTTGGAGTACCCAGCCCACTTGCATGACCTACACAACGATTACCCGTTGGCTCCCGAGAAGATGGAGATAACTGTTGACATGTTGTCGGAGTACTGCACAAAAATCAAAAATAAGTTTAATGTGAGTGTTGGTGGTGTGAAAAAGCTGGTGACTAATTTGATGGACAAAAAAAAGTATGTGTGTCACTATAGAAATCTGCAGTTGTACACAGATCTTGGATTGAAAATCAAAAAGGTTCATAGGGCCCTACAGTTCGACCAGTCCAAGTGGTTGGGCAAGTACATCGACTTTAACACAGTCAAAAGAACCGCGGCTAAGAACGCTTTTGAGAAGGATTTCTTCAAGTTGATGAACAACAGTGTGTTCGGAAAAACGATGGAAAACTTGAGGAAGCGTGTGGATGTAAGATTGGTGACCACTGCGAAGAAATTTAAAAAGCTTGTCTCGAAGCCGACGTTTGTGTCTTGCAAGATATTTAGCGAGAATTTAGTCGCTGTCCACAAAGTCAAAGAGACGCTGACATTAAATAGACCTGCATATGTGGGTATGTGCATACTAGACTTGAGCAAAACGTTGATGTATGACTTCCACTATAATTATATTATGAAAAAGTACTCTAGCGACACCTGTAGATTGCACTTCACTGACACTGACAGTCTGTTGTACTCAATCAAAACTGGCGACGTTTATTCCGACTTCATGGAGGAGCGCGAAAAGTTTGACAATAGCGATTACCCTGCAGACAACCCGTTCGCTTTCAAAGAGAATAAGAAAGTTATTGGCAAGATGAAAGACGAGTGCGCTGGAACACCAATTATCGAGTTCGTTGGGTTGCGCAGTAAAATGTACAGCTATTTGAAAGAGGATGGGGGTGGTGGGAAAACCGCTAAAGGCATTAGAAAGAACATAATTAAAAAAGTGATCAAGCACGAAGATTATAAAAGTGTGTTACTTGAGCAGAAACAATTGCGACACACAATGAAGACCATTAGAAGTGTCAAGCATCAGCTCGGTAGTTACGAAATTAATAAGGTGTCGTTATCCTGTTTTGACGATAAACGATACCTTTTAGAAAATGGTATTGACTCCTACGCGTATGGTCACAAAAACATTGTAGTGAGAGACATACCTTAAACACTGCGACGTGATTCCCATAAGGTCACTCTCTCCACGCGTGCGAGATTGCAAACGCTTTTCTCACCGACTTGTTAATCAGCAAATTCGCTAGCTTACTAAACGGGTTGAACGATATTGAAAATCCTGACGAACTAAACGACGAGTTGCAAAAAGACCCGTCGAGAGCATTGTCGCGATTGTGACACCGTACGTGCCTTTCTTGGGCTTGTTGTCGGGAGGAATCACAACGTCAAAATATGTGTACGACCACCATTTCAGAAGTGCGACGACAAACACTGAAAATAGCGAGCGGGCGGACTAATTTGCATGCTAGCAGGTGGTCTCATAACAACCGCGCGAGTCCATTCACACAACGGTTTTTTATTCACGATATTTATAGTGTACGATTTAACGAGTACGCTCAAAGTTAGACAGTCTTAGCATGGTGGTCCTTCTTCAAACACTGCGATTCTTCTCTCATAGTCAGCGCGACAGCAGGTGGTTGTACGTGGTGTGTTGCTAACAACAACATTCCATTGCGAATAGCAACCACAACTTTTTGAAAAAAATATTTTAAAATGAAAATATTTTTTCAAAGTGAAAATATTTTTTCAAAGTGAAAACATTTTTTTAAAAAATCGTAGTTGCTATTCGCAATGGAATGTTGTTGTTAGCAACATCGACAGGTGACCTCGATTCGTATAGCAGGTACAGCACTCGCATATGAAATCTATTTAACACTAGACTCTAGTGGCTTTCTCGCTGAAATTTATTAAACATCGTCACTAGAATCAAAATCTAGTGGCTTTTTTTTCGCGTGTGAATTGAAACAATGGTAGAGCGCGTCAGTCAGCTTGTCAAACACAAATGTGAAAATAACGACACAAAACTTTCTCTAAATTTGACGAAATGTGTCGTATTTCGTTAAAATAGCGATTTGGTGTTGTCTCGCGTGTGTTTGACACCAATTTAGTAGAAAACGTGGGAGGGATGTCTAGATTGACTAACGATCGCTGTAGTAGTATAGTAAGTGGGGCTGCGAGCTTATTCGACGTCAATCGTGAATATAAACACCAAAACATCGCCAAATTTGTCGAGTCGCGACTTGGCCAAATTTGGTGATGTTTTGGTGTTTATATTCACGGTTGAGGTCGATTGGGCTCGCAGCCCCACTTACTATACTACTCATATATGCTTGATTTTCCATCATTACATATCAAACATCGAAATATCTCAAGAACGAAGTTAGATATGGACATGCCATTTATCATTTCAAAAGTTCTTTCATATAGAACACACTTAATTTTCGCTTCATAGGCACTTTAAAATGTTGTTGTATTTTTTTCAGGAACTTAGCACTCCATTGGAGCAATTACGAAATGTTACCCACTATTATTTTGACGGTAAAGGCAAGCTGTTCAGACCAGCGGTCATTCTGTTGATGGCTAAAGCGTGTAACAGACATTTAAATCAAATTTCAAAAAGGTAGGTGGATTGCAGCACGTTATTGTTGTGAAGAGTTTTTCAAGGGCGGGTTGTAGGAACTAGTTGTAATTCGTTACTTTAGCGAATTACAGCTTTCAAGAAGCCAGTAGTTTTTGACTTCTTTTTCAAAACAGAAGCTGTAACTAGAGCGAACTGCATTTTTTCAGTAGCGAAGTAGTTGCCACTTTTTGGGAAAATTGCACAACAATCGCTTTTCACTACTTTTTAAATTTCTCATGAGTAAAAAGTCAGTATAGTCACAACAGAGCCGGCTAGCAAACGTAAACAAAAATATGATCATCAAATAGCGAAGCACACAGTTACTATTTATAGTCAAAAGACCAAAACTTAGACAAACAAACCAAATTTGAATCTCAAGGGTTTCCTAAATAGCCATTTTCGATTGTTGGGAATTCAGGAATAAACAAGAATAAATTATAGACTCAGACAAACATGAATACTGACGTCATTGGTGCGCTTCGCTGTTACACTATTCCGCGGTTTAGGGCCTGTTAGAAGTGTGAAGTTGAAAAACAATAGACACACCAACGAGGAATATATGACTATAGGCCCACGCTTAACGCAACACCCACTCACACTCACACTATATGATGACACAAACAAACGATGACGTAATGACAAACACGCTTTGCTCGACTCTGTAGATGCAGACCGCCGCTAAGGCCGTCGAAATGTTAGTCACCAACAATAGTCTTTCTCAAGACTATTTTGGAACAACTGAAGCACATAACTACTTTTTGTACTACTTAAACCGCAATTTCCATATTTTTCAAACAATATAGCATACATTGGGATACACTTCCTTCCTTCCTTCCTTCCTTCCTTCCTTCCTTCCTTCCTTCCTTCCTTCCTTCCTTCCTTCCTTCCTTCCTTCCTTCCTTCCTTCCTTCCTTCCTTCCTTCCTTCCTTCCTCCCTTCCTTCCTTCCTTCCTTTCTTCCTTTCTTCCTTTCTTCCTTTCTTCCTTTCTTCCTTTCTTTCTTCCTTCCTTTCTTCCTTTCTTCCTTTCTTCCTTTCTTCCTTCCTTCCTCTTCCTTCTTCTTCCTTCCTTCCTTCATCCATTCCTCCCTCCCTTCCTCCCATCTTCCTTCGTATCGATCTATCCATCCATCTTCTCTTCCTTCCTTCTTTCCTATCGATCTAATAACCCTTCCTCATTTCCTTCCTTCTTTATTTTCTTTCTTCTTACCTTTCTTTCTCACAGTGCAGAAGATGTTTTCACTTGCAGCAAACTCAATGCTTTCCCTGTTTTTTATTCCTTTAGTTTAATCTCACCTTCTCAACAAACAATCGCCAAAGTAGCAGAAATGATTCACACCACCAGTCTTATACATGATGATATCATTGATCAGGCAGATTCGCGAAGGGGAAAACCATCAACACATCTGTTGTGGGGAGCAAAGGAATCAGTTTTAGCTGGCAACTATATATTATCACGAGCAACCATAGCGTTGGCTAGATTAGGAAATGCCGACGTTATAAAACTTTTAGCAACTGTTCTTGACGATTTAGTGAGAGGTGAGACAACAAGTTCTGTATCAAACATTTATGAGTCAGCCTCGTACCCAGGCGCTTGTTTGCTTTGCGCGGCTTGTTTGCGTGACGCGTGCGGGAAAACACGCGGGGAGAAACGCCGATGAGATAGGCGGAACCGGGGTCGCATCCACGCGCGCGTCACGCGGCGGTTAGCAAAATAAGCGCCTGGGTTACGAGGCTGTCGATGAGCTACCACACGGTGGATGTAATTTGTTGACGACGCTTATCGCCTCGCCCGGCGAGATTTTTTTATTTATAGTATTTATGTGTATAGCCGCGATATATTTATGTGTAGTGAGTATGAGTTTTGAGGAAAATCTCGTACTCAAATTAGCAATGACTACGACTCAGTGAACTCTATAAGGACTGGAACGCTAATTCCATTAACCCGGCCGTATGATTGGTATAAAACACGCGTGTTTACCGCATGCAGTACACGAAATAAAAACACGCGTGTTGATTTGCGTGTAGTGCACGAAACGGCAGTGGCCAGGAAATAATTGTATGATGGCTGAACGGAAAATGTTCAACTTTTTTGGAGCTAGGCTGTTTCCAAGTTGCTTTTTAAAAGGGCAAAATGCAATACGTTGGTTGAGCTTTCTTTTCAAGAATTTCTAGTGATCAATGTGACATAAAATATCCGTCAAACAAAAGGGAAATATGCACCGAAATTTGAAAAAATACAGGTTTCTCTTGATTTTCTTTGCTGTCTTTTGAACTTTTGAAGACTTTTATGACAATATTTATTAAGATAAACATCAAAACACAATTTAAGGTTACTTTGTGTGAATCCAATATTTGACGACACGAAAAATAACTCAGTACCTCCACCTCAGTTTATGTAAAACACATTTTCTCTGAGTTTTTCGGTGAATCTCGATGTTTTTCCCCACATTATTGTTGATCAAAAAAGAAATTGTGACCTTGCATTGTTTATGTTTGTGGGTTAATCTTTCCTGTATTTATTGCTTTTACTGGCTATTTCACCATTGAAATTACATACTGTGAACTGGCAAAACTTGAAATTTTTTTTACGTTAATGTTGTTTTTTACAACCTATTTTCCATCAAATTTAATTTCTCTATCACACGGTCAACTAAAAAAGGACTAGGGCTTACCTATATGTCAGCCTCCATGACGGTTTCAAAATTCAACCCTGAGTACGACTTTATCACGTCAGCACGAGATGGAGCACGCAATTGGCGCCAGAAATGTCGAATCTCGTAGTCGTAGTCAAATCTAATGATCCCAAGTACGGTGACATTGGCGGTGATGGTGACAGTGGTAGTGATGGTGACAGTGGTGGTGATGGTGACAGTGGTAGTGATGGTGACAGTGGCGGTGATGGTGACAGTGGTAGTGATGGTGACAGTGGTGGTGATGGTGACAGTGGTAGTGATGGTGACAGTGGTAGTGATGGTGACAGTGGTAGTGATGGTGACAGTGGTAGTGATGGTGATGGTGACCGTGGCGGTGATGGTGACAGTGGTGGTGATGGTGACAGTGGTAGTGATGGTGACAGTGGTAGTGATGGTGATAGTGGCGGTGATGGTGACAGTGGTGGTGATGGTGACAGTGGTAGTGATGGTGACAGTGGTAGTGATGGTGATAGTGGCGGTGATGGTGACAGTGGTGGTGATGGTGACAGTGGTGGTGATGGTGACAGTGATGGTGACAGTGGTTGTGACGTTGGCAGTATGGTGACGGTAATGGTGGATGTGATGGTCACAGTGACGGAGTGAGAGTGGAGAGGTTGAGAATATGGGTGAAGTTACGCCCTCGCCATTTTCCTTCCAGGAGAAACGTTTCCCCCATAAGATAAACATTTTATGCAAATTAGATTTTCTGTACAACTGAAACAAAGATTAATCCGGAAGAAATAATGGTGAAAGCGATGTAATGAAAACCAATACCGAAACTATGCGATGAACCTAAAATAGGGCGAAGATGAACAGTGTAGATATTGTTATCGCTATATCATTATTTTTACTCACAATTAGACTATCGACCCACTTAAAAGAACGATCATTGATGTCCCACAACTCTCGTGTTCTATTACTTCTCTGTTCTGGTTGTAATAACCTGGCTGCATTTTTATTGTTCTTCCTTGCAAGGAGAATTCATGCAAATGGGTTCGAAGGAAGATCCAGACGAGAGATTTTCACACTACTTGGTTAAAACGTTTAAAAAGACGGCAAGTTTATTGGCTTACACGTGTAAATCGGTAAGTATAGCTAGCTGTTTAATGTTATTGTTTACATCTTATTGAGTGGTTTAAGCCCCGGTTCAGACGCCGAACTTTTCATGAGCCGTACCTAATGTAAATTAGCAAAACCCTTTGTTCAAGCTAATTTGCATTAGGTTCGGCCACGGTTCGCCCTATCACCTTACCGAATACATCCAAAAATACAAGGCAGATTTTACCTTTTCGAAACCACTTAAACTGGTATAGAAGTGTGCAATATGGAATTTAGTGTGTATTCCACTCCGGGATTTGACGAATTCTCTTAGCCTTATTAGGAAAATGAAGCATTATCATATAATAATTCGATTTATTAGCACCTTTTGGTTCACTCTAATCCGGTCATTTCATTAGAAAAACGCTATATTTATAACCCCTCTCAAGCAGACACCTCTCTTATGCGAAAGCGGTCACCAATATGGAGAGGTCCCAATGAGCAAAATATCCTCCTTAAGCAGGCATATTGTCGATTTTGTGGCCGCTCAGAGACCACCTTTGTGAGCCTTGAAACAAACATTTTCTGTAAACTTCCTTAATGCTTTTAATGAACATAATCACTGTTAATGTTTTGTCATATTTTGAACTCTTAAAATTGTCTTACAAACCAAAATATCGTAAGTGGACACTCTTCTTAAGTGGACACCCCACTTAAGTGGACACCCCACTTAAACGTACACCCCTCGTAAGTCGACAGCCCTCGTAAGTGGACACTCCTCGTAAGTGGACACGCCTCCTTAGTTGACACTCTTCTTAAGTGGACACCCCACTTAAGTGGACACCCCTCATAAGTGGACAACCCTCGTACGTGGACACCCCTCGTACGTGGACACTCCTCGTAAGTGGACACTCTTCTTAAGTGGACACTCCTCGTAAGTAGACACCCCTCGTAAGTGGACACCCCTCGTACGTGGACACCCCTCGTACGTGGACACCCCTCGTACGTGGACACCCCTCGTAAGTGGACACTCTTCTTAAGTGGACACCCCTCGTAAGTGGACACCCCTCGTAAGTGGACACTCCTCGTAAGTGGACACTCCTCGTAAGTGGACACCCCTCGTAAGTGGACACTCCTCGTAAGTGGACACTCCTCGTAAGTGGACACTCCTCGTAAGTGGACACTCCTCGTAAGTGGACACCCCTCGTAAGTGGACACTCCTCGTAAGTGGACACTCCTCGTAAGTGGACACTCCTCGTAAGTGGACACCCCTCGTAAGTGGACACTCTTCTTAAGTGGACACCCGTCGTAAGTGGACACTCCTCTTAAGTAGACACCCCTCGTAAATGGACACCCCTCTTAAGATTAGCATATAGGAAATAACACTGTTTGATAAGAATTAATGAAAAATCGAACGCGTGTTTGGCGAAATGAGTGGTATTATGAATATTTCACCAAACACAAGTGTGACTTTTCATCAATTCTTCGAGAGCAAGTGTTATTTCCTTTTAATAACATTTCAACTAATCTTACTCATTACGAAATTTCACTGCGAAAGTGAAGCCGTTGTTTGTCAGTATTACAAATTTACAATGCAACCTCCCGGATGTGGTATTTTTTCTAAATACCTCTAGTAGATAAAACATTTAAGTTTAATAGTGATGTCATTAGCCAATCCGGAGTAAGTAAAATTGACTGAAATGTTATTTATATATAAATAATTTATTTTCCTTTCCAACTCTCATTCATAACTCTGTGCAACATCCTGTAGGTGGCCCTTTTGGCTGAAGGTTCAACGGAGCTACAAGAAGCAGTTTTTCAATATGGCAAAAACCTAGGAATGGCATTTCAGGTACGCGTTTCAGATCTTCCATATATTCAACTATGAAATCCAATTGGTTGGAATTAAATCAAACCATCACTCTTCGAATATTAGGGAGGTTAGAGGACATTGGCAACAAAAATCATAATTTCCAATTTTATTAATAAACAGGCTTACAAAGGTAATCCAAGTAAACAAAACTACTCTTGTATAAAACAACAGCACTAATTTTAATCAAAGACAATCCTGTCATCCGCCATTTTGTTGTAATACCTATCCTAATTAACTGGGAAGTTCGTGACGTCACTCCCGGGGTAAACCTGATGATGCTACTCTATATAGGTGACCGTGTTTCCGCGGAAAGCTTTTTAAAATGTTGTGGTTCAATTGAAAAAGGAAGACATTCACAAAAATCAAGTTTCAGACTTATAAAGACATGAGGATGGCTCTTTACCCGGTAATTGTTACGTCACACGCGTATCGAAAATACATCCAATATGGCGGACAATGATTCAGTTTAGCAACTTTAACAGTACAATTAAAACACTTTAAGAGTATATTTACAACATCAAGCTACTATATTCCTGCTTACTTCAACAAGACCAGGATAGATTACAGCGCCTCCAGAACAGATCTGCTCGTATAATATCACGTTGTGTGCGCGTTCCGTTGACGCAATGGAGGGTTTGCGCTGGCCAGTTCTCGCCCTTAGACGCTCATACCATAAAGTTAAATTGGTCTTCCTATGTCACCAATCGTTGGTCTGGTTATTTTCTCTCATATTTTAGTAGATTTTCCAGTATACATAGATATAACACCAGGCATAGCAACAGGCTCTCCCTTCCTATGGTTAAACGGAAATTTGGAAAAAACTCTTATCTTTAGCGGCGCTAATTTGTATATATTTATTATATAAGTAGAGACTAATAATCTGCAAGTTTTTACCCGCCTAGCTAAATTACACTTTTTTACATGTAAATAATTTTATGTATATTTGTCTTTGTATATGTTTTACCTTTGTAATTTGTTTAGTTTACACATTTTGTACTTATTTAAAGTATTTATGCAGGGCCCCTCTTTATACCAGCCAATGAGCTGAATGGGCTACCCTGCTAAAATAAAGTTTTACATTACATTACATTACATTTAAGTCCCGTACTTTGATCTAAAAGGTACTTATTTTTTGTTGCCAATGTCCTTTAAGCTTGACTTCTGATACGAGTACCACTACTGATATTAAAATAAATAAATAAATATTCCACACTTTCGCTTCTACACTTTCGCTGCCATTTAACCATGCAAGTACGAATTCTGAAACATGGCGGTCGATTTCAATCAACATCATGCCACTACCTTTTCATGAGTTGGCTCATTAGGTAGGTTAAGTTCTACTGCCAGATACGGATATTCAATACGTCTCTGATCATACGCAGTAGATAATTTTAGAAATTGTATGTTGGTATCGGTACTCATTACTCAATAATCAATATTCAATCTGAATTAAAAAGTCGACCGAATTTCGGAAGCCAGTTTGCAGTGAAGATGTAGCCTGTGCCAGTTTGTCTGAGTTTGCGTTACTTCTTGAAATCCCAACAATGGCAAAATGATAATTTGAACCTTGAGAGTCAATTTTGGTTTGTTTGTCGGGGTTTTGGTTCTTGATATAACTATAACTGGATGGGAAGTGCCGAATATCAGAACTGGTATTTAACCTCTAAATGTTTAACTGCAATCCAAATACCAGACATTAAAATGTTCCTGAGACGAAATATGAGATATTAATTCCTGCCATTTGTTATCGTGGATATAATTTTTGATTAATAATTGTTCACATTTGCGAAAAAAAGATAAACAACAAACGTTCTATTACAAGAAATTTAAGCTCTAAAGTTGCCGAAACTTTGTCCGCCATTGCTCAAAACGTGTTCTTAACAAGCCCGCGATTTCAAAGCAATATGTGACGTCAAAGACTCGACAGCATAGTAGCAAGTATGTTACTGTTTGGCTTACTTCCGTGGTTTTCCTTATATATTTTGACGAAATGTCGAGAATTATATAGAATATTTCCCCAGAGCAGTCTTTATATTCATATCACGACAAGCCATCAGCCATTGTTCTGAAGTAATCGCCCCGTCTTTGACTGCTCTCTTTGAGCTGTCTCTTCAGCAGGGTGTTTTCCCTTCTGAATGGAAATCTGCAAATGTCGTGCCCATACCCAAGAAAGGCGACGCTCATGAGGCCACAAACTACAGACCAGTTTCATTACTATCCCAAGTCTCCAAAGTTCTAGAACGTCTAATTTTCAATCAGGTTTATTCTTTTGTTAAGAACTCTTTGCATGACCTTCAACACGGCTTTCGTTGCCATAGGTCATGTGTTACTCAACTTTTGAATGTGCTTCACGACCTTGGTCATACTCTTGATTCTGGTAAGGAAATTGACATGGTTTATCTTGACTTTGCTAAAGCGTTTGACTCTGTGTCCCATAGCAAACTCTTGTTCAAACTTAAATCGTTTGGAATCTCTGGTCCACTTCTTAACTGGTTTGCCGATTACCTTCGTGATCGCAAACAGTGTGTTGTCGTTGAAGGAGTTTCCTCATCCTTTCTTAATGTTACCTCTGGTGTGCCACAAGGTAGTGTAATATAGGTCCTCTCCTATTCATACTTTATGTGAACGACCTTCCGGAGGTAACCAAGAATAGTACTGTTGCGCTTTTTGCTGACGACAGCAAATGTTATCGTGCTATACAATCACCAGATGATCGAGATCTCCTCGCTGTCCTGGCAATTGAAATTTAATGTCTCAAAGACGCTTTTACTCAGGATATCCCGCAAACGCAACCCTCCAACTCATTCCTACTTTCTTAACAACGAACCAGTCAAGAGCATAACTAGCCAAGTAGACTTGGGTGTGGTTATCAGCAATGACCTAAAGTGGTCCCCACACATAGCCAGCTGCACTGCAAAAGCCAATCGTATGCTTGGTTTTCTCCACAGGAATTGTACCCAAATGACTGATATTCGTTGCCGCAGGCTTCTTTTTCTTGCTCTCGTCCGATCTCATCTGTCTTATGGTAGTGAGATCTGGGCACCTCAAGGATCGTCACGCGATCTTGCGATCCTCGAGGGTGTTCAAAGACGTGCTAGCAAATTCATCCTTCAGAATTATGAGTTGTCATATCCTGAACGTCTTAAGAAGCTTAATTTACTTCCGATATCCTACTGGCTTGAACTAAAGGATCTCGTTTTCTTTTTTAAATGTAAACAAGGCCTCTTCGACCTAGACATCTCCTCTTTCGTCACTTTTTCTTCTCAAAGCACGTCTCGCACCCGTTCAAATAAGGACAACTTGCTTCAAGTCAACCATTGCAGGACGTCTCTCTATAGGAACTCTTTTTTCAACCGAATTGTCCTTCTATGGAACAATCTCTCTCCCACCATTCGTAATAGTTCATCCGTTTCCTCCTTCAAACACAGACTAACTGTTTACTACTCTTCTCTACTACACTCATCTTTCGATGTTAACAGAATGCGCACTTGGAAAACCTTCTGTTCTAAGTGCCGCTCTTTCAACTTAAGCTGTTGTTCCTAATTCGTCATGTCTTCTGTAAACTGTATATTTGTTCTGGTCTTTATTTTATGTATGTTATGTTTGTTTTCATTAAGGTCGGTCTTCACATGGGACTACTCATGTCCTGTTGACCTTACCTTCAACCATATATTTAGTTATTCAAAGTTTTTTCTCTAATTTAATAGTTTTAATTCTTTCGTATTTATATATGGTTGTAAAGTTAATAAATAAAATGCGTACTTTGCATTTGAGTCTTGACGTCACTTCCGGAACATATGCGAGTGATGGCGCCCTAATAATCGAGTATAAAAACAGTCGAAAGGGCGATTTCTCATGCTCGTAATGACTTGAAATTTGGCAAGTAAAATATTTGAAGGCCTTCGATTGCTAAGGATTAATCCCACGACCATGAGGGAATCCATTCGAGTATTCTACCACCTGGGCTTCCTACGGGGGCCGTTGGCGGAAGAGTTTAGCACTACCAGAAACAACCATAAAATTAGTTGGAGCACTTCTGCTTGAAACCTAGCTATTCTGCCTGGTTTCTAAGCCATTTCGCCGAGTTGTAGCAAAGTCTGCGATGACGTCATCATTTTGTCCCCCACTTCTCTAGGCCCATACTCTTTTACACATATGTACACCCCCTTTTATAGCGCCCTCCTCGGTAAGAACTAAAACTAAGTCACGAACTTTAATCCCAAACTTACCCGAAAACCTAACCCAAAGTATTATGCGGACCTAACACCCATTCACCGTTCCACACTCCCCCCCCCCCCCCAAGAGTTTCTCGCCGGATTTAGAATAATTTCAAAATTGGTCTTCAAGAAAAGTGGGGGAGTTGTCCTCCCAGTCCTCATCTTGGCGACACCCGTGGCCATCTTACGCATTTTCATCGGTTGATCAAGAGATTTTCACAAGAGATTTTCACCCCAAAATACATATATTATACTTATTTATTTTTGCTTGAAGACTTAAATATAAATAAAACGTTTTCGAGGGTGGATTTAGCTAATCAGAAAGCGTGATTTGCTATAATAACACGAAACGTTATCCCACAGTTGATAGATGACGTTCTGGATTTCAATTCAAGCGAAGCTGTTCTTGGAAAGCCGGTCGCAGCTGATCTACGTTTGGGGCTAGCAACTGGTCCAGTGTTATTTGCTAGTGAGGAGGTAATGGCTATGCTCTATTATACCTTTGTCGTTCGTTATTTGTTTGCACGGCTGTTTGTCAGATGGTACATATGGATGATCATCAAACTCAAGTCCTCAACGAATGAGACGCTCAACAGTTGAGTCTCACCGGCAATCAGAATGTTACAGATTCGATCCCTGTCCGGAACTCAGATACATTTTTTGATGATTTGAGCTTGACGATCGTCCATTGTATTATTGGGTCCTGTGTTTCGTGTCCAGACCTCATCGCGGAACTATGTAAAGAGAACGGCACAGTGGATGTCCTTCTGGATGGATGGATGTCTGTCCAGTTTTATGACGTTTTGTGACGTAGATTTTAGTTTCGGATATAATTCGTTTGTTCGATATGAAATATGACCGCTCGACCGCCAGATAAGTCGCTCAATTCAGAAATATTACAAACGTGAAGTTCAATTTGACAAAAGTGTCGCTTCAATGGAAAATTTATAACTTCGCGAGGCTTGCTCGTTTCGAGTAAATGTTGTTCGAATTAGATGTACTGTATGGCGTTCAAATGGTCATATTGAATTTTGACATTACAAACGCGCCATATGATTACCATATGTTATTTTAATATTAGAAGGCTATAATGGCCTATATGATCGCCTTGATTCGTGGTTTAGATTGTTATCTATCGAGTGGAACACGGCAACAAACGACAGCGTCTTAATTCAAGGAGACACTATAACCTCAATGTTTTTGACAACGCTGATTTCCGTATATTATTTTAATATTAGAATGGTATTCCCGTTCGTTTGTTCGAGCCAGATAACTCCGACGTTCAATTCAGTAAATATTACTGACAAACGTATGGAAAATTTATAACTTCGCGAGGCTTGCTCTTTCCAGTAAATGTTGTTCGAATTGGATGTATACTATGGCGTTCAAATGGTCACATTGAATTTTGACATTATAATAACGTATGTTATTTTAATATTGTTGGCATGTCTGATCCTGAACACTGCTCCAACCTCGTACCCACTGCTCTTGTGTCAAACTAAACTAGTTTATTCCTCATTTTTCTTTATAGAAAAATATTTAGGCGCTACTTTACTCTACTTGAGTAGCTAAGATTCAACTAGTTTGTTTACGGTTTGTGTAAAACAGGCTTTCATAATTTGTGATGGTTGATAATTACTGAGACGTTTATACACGAATCGTGTAAGAGTGTATTTAAAGGGCGACCCAGTCTCTTGTTTTTCTCTTCTGAAAATGTCAGTTTCTTTGACTTTATGTACAGGTTAAATTCGAAGATCTTGTTATATAAGAGAATAACCTCTTTCATGGAGGTTGCGCCACTATATGTACCAAAAATGTACTCATTGTTCCTCTTGAAGGTCATATTGATCTGTTTTCATCATTATCTGGTATCGTCTCATCTAAAGGAGTCATTTTCCTCACTTGAACATCTTTTACTAAGTTGCGTAATTTAGAGCTGTATGTTCACCATCATCATCTTCATCATCATCATCATCATCATCATCATCATCATCATCATCATCATGACACCATCGTCATCATCATTATCACTAATATCATCATAATCATCACCATCATTATCTTCATCTCCCATCGTCATCATCATTATCACTAATATATCATCATCAAGTATACACTGAATTTAGGGATGAGGCTGTTGTAGTCCAAGTTTGATATGCGTATGTTAATCAACTGTGGTTAATCTACTCCTGAACATCGAATAAAAATATCGTCTATTCCCACATTAACCAGATTAATGTATATAATACATGTATCCAAGCATTAGATATATATATATACAGTAGGAAGTACGTATATATCAATCGAACCAGTATATAATTCTCCAGCTCTCCTGATGAGTATCGGTAGCTCTATCGTTAAAGCGTTCAGGTTACAGGTGAAAGTGTTATAGATAATTTGTTTCAATTTTGTCTTAGAACCAAATAAAGGAAAAATTAGAATGAATTACTATAAATGTAATTTCTTTGAACCATGCGTGGAAACTTGTAATTCCTGGCATAAGTGTATGGAAGTATAGTGGTCGACCTGACAGTCGCTGAAGTTGTTCCCAGGGACGCGTGTATAGTCAAGTTCAGGATGTCGCTGCTGTCGATTAATGGTTTTCTAGTTAATCTTAACGCTGACAAATGTAA
Source organism: Chrysogorgia sp. JL179-B06 (assembly GCA_035772405.1). Taxonomy (NCBI): domain Eukaryota; kingdom Metazoa; phylum Cnidaria; class Anthozoa; order Scleralcyonacea; family Chrysogorgiidae; genus Chrysogorgia; species Chrysogorgia sp. JL179-B06. The sequence continues at coordinate 899,631 of JAYKKM010000102.1, read as the reverse complement.
ATAACTTCAAATTGACTTTAAAACCAACAAGCATGTTTTTGATACAATCTAAGTTGATTTTTGTGCTCAAATCAACAGAAACGTTTTCCCCGCCAAAACCGTCAGAATCCGTACGTATTACGGAAAAATCCGGATCGCAAATTAACCATATGTAATTCCACCGGAAGTAGCCTTAGCCATATAATAAGACATCTTTGCATTATAAGAAGAGCTACATGAAACTTTCCATCAACTTCGACGATAGCTTCTGCGTTTTCTTTCGCCAAAAATATTTCTATTTAATTTCCCCTAGCATGTCCCTGCAGGCGTTTTTTATTTATATTCTTGCTTAATTTTCAGTTTCCAGAAATCACAGCATTCATAATGCGGAGGTTCAAAGGAAAAGATGATGTAGAGAAAACATACGAGTTTGTCAGAAAGGTACGCGGTGTATTGGGATCCCAATTGGGGGGACTGTGTTAGGTGTAGGGGTTTAAGGCTTAGGATTATTTGGGGTTATAGTACTTCACGTCCATGGTAACTTGGGCAATATATTTGCTCTTCCTTAAATAGAATACGTACTATAATTAGTACTTGAGATTCGAAGAGATTTGGTTCGACAGCAGCCTTATGCAAGATCGCAGAACAATGAAATCCTCTTTCTCTTTCGGACTTGTATCTAGTCTCGTGTAAAAATATTCTGTTGTTCCTGCCATCCAATATGGCTGCCGTCACACGATCAAGCAAAACCTCTATTGGGTTCTTTTTATGATTGAGTTTTTATTTTATCGTTCCTTTCAGAGTGACGGCATTAACAGAACAATGACCTTGGCAAGGCAACACACTAAAGAAGCAACCAGGCAACTAATGCAACTTCATCAGTCCTCAGAGAGAGACGCTTTAGCTGAACTTACTGAAAATTTATTGAAACGTCACCGATGATAACATCCAGTAAAGCTGAGATTCCAGTCCGCGCGATATCCTTCCCCACTGTTCATCCCCACTGTTGCATGGGCGAACTGCCACCCAAATTAAATACTCTTTTATATTCATTTAAATTAACCTTTCTGAACTCGTTCGTGTGTCTGTAATTCCAAATAATCTTTACTTTGTAACGAGGCCAGAAAGGCAAATTTTGCATGCATATAAAATAATATTTAGAATGGCCGCCATTACGAAAGAGGTCTATAAATAATGTCCGTGACGCCGTAGCTAATTCAAATTCAAATTATGAGACTAAAGTTGATTTGCATACATTCAGCAATACATCTTCATTCTAACGACATTTCATTGTGGACGTGGTATACTTTCTTTGTTGCATCAAATACCAGACGATGAACTTATCATGAAGAAATATTCAATGAATGCGAACTTAAACGGCAACACATTGCTCGCGAGTAACTATATTTAATACTTTTCGAAATCAGAAAATCAAAACAAGACAGGTTTACAATTTCGAAAAGTATCCCTTATTTATTTGGCAAAGCGAAAAGGTGGTGAAATGCCCAGGCTATATATCCACTGCCTACGCAGCACTTATTTATTTGGCGTGCCACGTTCAGATCACAACGTTATTAAATCCGTGTGAAACTCTAAGGATAACTGGGATGTTCCCATAAAGGAACTCTTTGCAGCTACAATCAGATTTTCTTTAAACACGGAGTGCTCGCATAAAAGGAGAAGCCCATCCCCCTCGAAACAATGGAGTCTTTGAAATTTTAAAAATCAATTAAAACAATGGAGTCTCGAAACAATGGAGATTTTGTTGTTTTGATTACTTCTCATTTATTTATCTTGGTTTCCTGACCAATCACAGTAATTGAACTAATTATGATTGACACGGTGAGCATCTCACCGCCAATATATGCAAGCACTCCGTGTTTAAAGGGTATGGCAATAAAAATTATTTTTTCCTTTCTGTTAAACAAACGGCCATACGAGGGTAATCCAAGATTCATCTTGTTTTAATACCTTACCTAATTAACATGACGTCACAAGCAGGGTAAAAATGATGAAACTTTCCTTTCTGATACCTGAATTTATGTGGTATACTTTTAAAGGTATTGTGGTTCAATTGAGAAAGAAAAACATCCAGAAAAATCAAGTTTTAGACCTATATACGTCAAATTATGGCTGACTAAAGTTTTCACTTTACCCTGCTTGTGACGTCACATGGATATCGAAAAATTATCCAAGATGGCGGATCATGGTGGAAAACAGGAGTCTTTTGTCGAAATTAGTGATAATGTATGCATCGTATGGCCGTTTGTTTATCAGAAAAGCAAAAATAATTTTTATTGCCATATCCCTTTAAACCAAGCCAAACTTTATGAATATATTTACAAGCATTTCCACGTCTATCGTCGAAGCCAAGGCGGTTACTTACGCCCCCAAATTTCGAGGCGCTTAATTTTGATTGGTCATTTTAAACAAAGCTGAAGCCCGCCCACCGTTGGGTGGCGAGGATCGCGGGCGCACCGAAACACTGGATAGACATCGATAGGATATACTTTTTTTAGAAATCACACACATTTCTTTATGTATATTAGCCATATAGTTTTATCATCCCCACTGGGGTACCGTGTTATATTTTCAAGTGAAAGTGCATGGCAATTTTAGCCACGTTTATTAAAGAGATTTGAAAAAGGACCCGATCCAAACACAGCGAGCGCGAGAACTGTCCAACAATCGGTAATAAAGTCGTAAACAGCCACGTTCAAATCTTCACGCCTAAAGCCTGGTTTCCATATGGTCGCTACGCTGTCTTTACGGTCGCGGAAGTGAAGCAGTGAAGCGTGTTTCTTTTGTCATAACAAAAGAAACACGCTTCACTGCTTCACTTCTGCGACCGTAATGACAGCGCAGCGACCATATGGAAACCAGGCTTTACGGTAGCTTGCAAATGGTAATATGAACAGCTGCTGTCCTCTTCTTTCATAATGACTACCATTTTAAATATTATTTTATGTGCATGCAAATTAGCATTTACAACCTCGTTAGGAAGCAAAAATTATTGTTAATTGCTGACAAACAGATGCACATAAAGGAATATTTAAATTGGCCGCCATTATGAAAGAGGTCTATGATGTATTTCATCATACAGGTATGACCGATCGTACGATAGCAGCATTGCAAAATCTCTCATTTCGTCCCACGGGTCACAGAACGCCCCGGTTAGGCGAGACGGAGCGTTTGCATGGCGAAAATTGGGCCCCCAAAAGGTCGAAATGTGGAGAGAGGACTGGGACAGAGTTTGCCTTAATTTCGATAATTGTAACCAACCAACCACTAACGAGTTTTCTAACCTTAACCCTTAGAAAACTCGTTAGGCGGGGAGTTAGAGTTAGGATCTTTGTTGTTTTGGGAATTCCAGTCCTCTCTTCACATTTCGACCTTTTGGGTGATACTAAAGAGACACGACCGATACAAAACATCCCGGTAAACACGTTCTCCATGTAAACTGGATGAGATAAATAAATTGGAAATATTAGTGGGATGCGAAGTGCCTATCACCCCAAATGCCATATTGAATGCCAAAATGTTTTATGATTTGAGCATTGCGTTGATGTGCTATAAATGTCTGAAATGCTAATGAGTGTGACGTCATTTAGGGCATTTGGCTTTCTTTTCTGCTTTCTGTGGGATAGAATGGTTGAGGATTTAAGTGAGAATGTTGATAAAGTCTCTAGTATAGCATTCAGGTGTATCATCAACATTTGAATTAGGTCAAATTTCTCTAGCAGTAGAATATCGTATACGAAAATACGCATTAAATGACATCACACATTTCGGACAAACAAACCTTTATAGAACATTTACTTCGTGTAGAATATATATATCAGTATTGTCGTATTCGGAGTTATAGGCGATTTAAAGACTAGTCCCCGCCTGTCATATAAACAGCCACTGGCTTCGTAATGTCGACTGCGCATCAAAATGACGCGTTCTGCGTCGGGATAAAATAACTTATTTCAATTCATAACATCAGGCTGGAGAATTCAGTATAACGAATTTGCAGGTTTTAGCCTGATGTTATGAATTGAAATACGTTTTATCCCGACGCAAAACACGTCATTTTGATGCGCAGTCGACATTACGAACTGGCTTATAGTGTGAAGATGGGGACTTGCACCTTCGGGCGCACCAACAAATCTGTCTTGCAGTAATGTAAGAAAATTGGGGTTCAAAACATCAACATATCAAACACAATTTAGCTGTAATTAGAGCTATATAATATTGGTTCGCAAAGCATTGTAAATAAACAGCCGCCATCTTTTTCGATACCGCAATTATTGTTTGATATAATTTATCTTCTTTGAGTCTTGCCAATCTTCCTCTTGCCAGAAAACAAATGTTTTGGTAGTTTGGTACCAATGCGACGATCAGCTTCACCTAAAAAAATAACAGAGACGATGGTTAAGCACCGCACTATTCCTCTTTAGCTATAACGTGTGAATTACGAAAGAGAAACTGGTCAAAAAATAAATTACTTTTAAATAAAAGGCCTTTAAGGTAATTCCTCAGTAATTCTTTCCGAAATGAAAATTTGCTGAAACTTCCCAGTCTTAAAGTTATTGACATACTTATATCAAAACCAAAAAGAAAAGTTGGGGTCACCGACCTTGTTTAGAAGATATGACATATCGCAGATCACCTCTTACTCAGTATGGTGACGTTTTTGCGACCAATTTACGAGTTGAGTAAAAACCGCATTGCGCAACTTTTTCTTGAACCTTTTGACAAAGTTTTTTTTTCGCAACTAGTAATTTTATACAAGAAAACATGGTATTTTAGGGGAAAAGAAACAGCTAACAGGGTTTATGATAAAGAAAGGTCGTTTCCCATATTCTTTGACATGTTATTTGAAGAAACATTCATCAAAAATGTAAAATATTGTAAGTTGTAGAAATTATTTTTCTCTAAGTTTCTGTAATAACACGTAAAAGTGGTAGAAGAAAATAATTATTAAGGAAAAAATCATGGTCACCGACCCTCTTTAAGAACTATGGCCTTAAACCTGCATTATCAAGTAGTTTACAAACCTACTTGCACAGGAGCCCTAGCTAGACTTGTGTAACCGTTCTCGGAAAAAAATTGATTTAGTCCCTTAATAACTCTTCCCTACCAGTACATAAGCGGTCATTGTTAGATTTGGCACTACATTGTCCTAAAATGGTCGGAATTTTTTAAAAGTGTTTCATAATGGTCCATTATGAAAAAAAACACTGATTATTGGATGTGCGCAGTAAATATGCGCAATGCAAAACTGAGGAATCACCTTAAGTATGTTTAGAAATGTTATTATAAAATAACATGTATGCTACGCAGGCTCTGATTGGTCAATACCCGTGTTTGGATCAGGTCATCCAAACACGGAAATTTCCCGCCAAATATTTTCTTAATTTGAAACATTTACGCTTTTCTCCAGTCTCGCAACTTCCCGCGTGTTTGGATCACAGTATCCAAACACGGAAACCATGAGGTATTTCTTTAATAGTTTTATGGTATCTGGTTTTATGCTTCGGGACGCCGCCATTTTAGAGTTTGCTCGACGACTTATAGTTGATATACAGCGGCGGTTTCCTTTCAATGTTGACGTCATTGAGTGCTTGTCTTTCGTTCCTTGCACTAAATGACGTCATTGGCTAAGCTATGTACTGCACAAGGCCAGGCCTAGGCGTTAGATTTTTAGGCCAAAGCCAGTCCGACGCGTGTTTAGACTACCGAAATGTATGGCAGGCCAGGCCAAGGCTTGTAGTGTAAACACGGCTATAGTCCCATATCTCAACAAACATTACAGAATACAGGGTGTATAAAAAAAAGCGCAACCTCGGAATTTCCCAAGAAATCCACTTTGTTTTTATTAGCACAAAAGATTTTAGGCCTCTGGGAATTTAAAATAGCTTCTAATCGTATTCCAAGGGCATAACTGTCGAATTGCTAATAAATAAACAACTTTACATTAAATAAATGCATAAATTTCGATTCAATTCTGCTTTACGTGCTCGAGTTTGTAGTAATTAGACAGTTATGCCCCTGGAATACGATTACAAGCTATTTTAAATTCCCAGGGGCGAAAATCTTTTTTGTTTAAGAACACAGTGGATTTCTTGGGAAATTCCGAGGTTGCGCTTTTTTTTATACACCCTGTAGACCTCTTTCATAATGACTGCCATTTTAAATATTCTTTTATGTGCATATAAATTAGCCTTTACAACCTCGTTAGGAAGCAAAGATTCTTTTGAATTGTAATGCACATAAAGGGGAATATTTAAATTGGCCGCCATTATGAAAGAAGTCTATTGAATCCGGTGGAGGCTATTTCAGATACGTTTCGATTTCAGATCTGTTTCGATTCAGTAATAACCCTGCTTTTAACAACCCTGCTTTTCTATTTACGCTTTTCTCCAGTCTCGCAACTTCTCGCGTGTTTGGATCACAGTATCCAAACACGGAAACCATTATAGGTATTTCTTTAGTATTTAGCATATCTGTTTGACGATCATTAATATTAAAATTTCTCTTTATTATGTTTTCTAAATATTCAGGAGTGTTTAGACGGAGTCGTTTAATGTATTATCACACATTTTAAAAATTTGATTTCATCTGGCAAGGATAACCAATTTAACTATCTAAACAAATTAATGCTTCTTACAGTTGTATCCGCTTTGATTATTTGAATATTATTCGAACTGTTCTTTTTGCGATTTCTTTCATGGGATGAGTGACCAGTCAAGGGTGTAATAGCAACCAAATACTCAAGGCAAATATTTAGCAGACAAATCGCATCTGTCCCATAGTTTCAAATAGCAATTTCACCCGTTGGATACGACTTGTTAAAGTGTATAATATGAAACGAAAATTAAGTTTGTCTTAATTAAATGAACTCCGAAAATGATTAGGAATGGTAATTTAGAGCTCTTTCATATCTCACGTCGTTCTTGAGATATTTAGACTTTTGTGATATGCAAATGAAATAACCTATGACGTTAATGACATTTTTAGGAAATCAATAAATTAGAAATAGTAAATTAATTTGGCATCACTATTTCGATGTAATAATGTTAGGTTTTACGAAGTGTCGTAATGTGCGAAGTTTCAAGTGATTTCGTAGAATAATTTCAAAGATATACTTGATTTTCTAAAAACGTGTAATTTGCATATCCCAAACTCATGAAAGAGTTCTACATTACAATTCCTAATCAATTTAGGAGTTCATTAAAATAATACAAACATAATTTTCGTTTCATAGGCACTTTAAAGGACATTGGGAACAAAAAATAAATACCTTTTAGATCAAAGTGTGTGACATAAATAACGGGAATATCGTAGTTAAGGTTGTAAAAATGCTCGTAAAGCGTACTAAAGGTGAATTAGGGTTTTCTGTCATATGACGTCACAACGTCATGTGCTAGGTGAAGCGGTCAGTGTTGGCGGAAATGCAAAGAAATTAAGCATCTTCTCAACATTATTTTAGTAACCTCTATCACAACATAAACTGGGCAATACATGACCCCACGATAGGTAGCACAAAAGAACGAAACACAACACTTCCCAGCACATGACGTCACGGTCATATTCAAAATGGCGGAGTTTTTAGATGCTCTATTCCGGCCTCCTCCGCAGGCTCTTCTTAATCGGGAATGTGCAGGCGGGGCAGCGCCAGTGAACTCTATATATGGAACGCTAACTCCCAGTCATAAGTCGGGTAAAAAGTGAGGCAAGGTTTCAGGCCCCCACGCGGTTTGCAGGTAACATATTTTTTATTTTTTATTTTTGGATGTTAGAACAGTTAGATTATCCGCTCTTTTTAAGAAAACTACGTTCGCTAGCCGGATACGCTGTACGCATATTGTAAACACATAATTTATCTTTGTTTTAATACATATTGTAGCTTTGGGAGTTGATTATTTCTCAAGAAAACGTTCGTCGAAGACAGCCGAAAGTTCGTGTTTTTGTTTACAAGATGGTATCCGTGACGAAAATTATATTTTTGGGCATGTTCGATTATTCGCTTTTAAAGAGAACTAAGTTAGCTACCGGGATAAGCTGTACGTATGTTGTCAATAGATCATTTATCTTTCCTTTAATATATTCTATAGCTATGGGGGTGGTTTATTTCTGAAGAAAACGTTTGCCAAACATAGACGAAAGTTTGTGTTTTTGTTTTGAAGATGGCGTGCGTATTACGAAGTCAGTTACTGAGCGATTCACCAGTTCAAGCATGGATAGTGAAATAAATTAATTTTACTAGCTATCCATGGTTCAAGTAATTTATTTACCAAAAATATTATAAGGTCTACAACTACAAAAACGTTTACCTTGAAAAATCTACCTGCAAACCGCGTACGGGGGGCCTGAAATCTACCTGCAAACCGCGTAGGGGCCTGGAACTTTTTGCCTCACTTTTTGCTTTACGAGTTATCGTTCCAGTTATATATATTGAGTTCACTGGGCAGCGCAGGCTAGCAATAGAGCGCCAGCAATGGTTGATGGGAAGGCGATAAAGGAAAAATTCCTTTCTCCCCTTCCCGTAGTTCCTCGCACGCCTTCCTATCAAATTTCCGCCCGCTTTCGTAGGCAGGTTTTATTCAACTTTTATAATGTGTTACCAACATTTTCATAGCTCCTAACTGCTATATTTCGACTAGCTAAGTCATATACTTCGATATAAAAAGTAGTTATTTTTGGTTGCCAATGTCTTTTAAACAGGTAAGATATTTAGGCTAAACAAGCCTCGTTAGAACAATCGTAAATCTTTTTAGTATCCGCGAGAGATGTCTATATCATAATATATGTATATATAATATGTATATATAATATATGTATGTATCATACATAATACATCATCCTGATCATAGAACTGCATGCTAACCCCAAAAGAACTTAGATCCTAACCTTAATACTAATAAAAGGATCGTCCAGGTGACGTGCTCACCCTCCCTCTCCGCCCGTGATGTAACGTTTTCGGTTATCGCCTCGTTTTTCAACCTACTTCTTGGGGACTGGATATCGGATGAAAAACTCTTTCTCGTGTTTGATCTATTCATCAAACTCGCAGATTTTGATCGTTTAAAGGCGCATGCGCCTTTATCCAGGGTGCTCTTATATGCGAGGGAATAGGGTACATAGTTTTCATTTGTTTATACAGATGACGTCAAAAGAATTGATAAGTTCTTTTACAGTATTTGATTTTGTCCATTCATTTCGGAGATAGCTAGCTGCAAACTCTGCCAAAAAGCTTAAACTGGAACTCCCCGCGAAAAGCTTCCGCTAGTTTTGCTTTAAAATTCGTCGGATGTACAATTTATCATTTTAATCATACCAAAGATGGACGGCTGGTTTTCAGGCTAACCAGATAAGTGCGTTGTTTGCCGAGTTTTTTAACTGAATTCGAGGTGACTGGATAGAGGATGGAACACTTTTTCGAGTGTTTGATATTACATCTCGAACGAATCAGTATTTTAAGAGAAATTTGAGGTGGAAAGTGTCGAAATCCTATGCTAATTAAGACCAGGTATCCAGTTGTCCGTCTCGGTACTTATTTCCTTTATTTTCGGCTCATGAATTATTAATGAGTTTGAGATAACCGTACTTTTAATAATCACATGTATACGCATAGACCTCTTTCATAATGGCGGTCAGTCTAAATATTATTTTATATGCCTGCAAATTAGCCTTTCTGGCCTCGTTACAAAACAAAGATTCTTTGGAATTACAGACACACGAACGAGGTCAGAAAGGCTAATTTAAATGAATACAAAAGAATATTTAATTTGGGTGCCATTATGAAAGAGGTCTATACTTCTAACAGTAAACCATCGAACATTGTCTGTTATAAATTGTAGTGTCACAGTTGGCACAGTGATAATGTTTGTTATACAGTAATACAATCCAATAGTTATTGCTTTTGGTCTATTCGGTCAATTCTTGTATAAGACACTCCGCTTGAATCGCTTTAGATCTGGGCGCTTTTACAAGGTATTGGCATAGAACTTCAAGCCCATTGTTTCTTTTATTCTCGTGGTGTCCGGTGCGCCTCTAAACGACCATTTTAACTTCGAAGATTATCGCAAAATCTTGAATTTTAGCTTATAGGCGCATGCGCTTATATGCGGGGGGAATAGGGTAGGGCTTATATTTTCTTTAGGCAATGCGGAAACAAAAACAAATATATTGAAAATACATTACCAGCTTTGCCCAACCGGTTCATGGTTCTTTGGGAAGTCTTCACCATCTTCTTCGCCTTTCTCCTTTTCTGTAATGATAGATATTAAAAGACTCTCAGACACCAATAAAGTCGTTGAAACAATCATACACTAATTTTTTTTATTATTTAGCTTCGCCTGATAAAACATACACAATACAAACAAAACAATACATAAACAATGCGAAAATACAGGAGGCGGGGACACCACAACAGTTTACACCAATTACTGTGGGCGGTGGGCCCATAAGTTAAAGTTAGTGAGAAGTTACAGAGAAAAAATTACATCAACTAGTAACAGCATGAAAAGGCGTGGAATAGACTGCGCGACATGTTGCACTTTATAGACAGACAGTTTTCCAGGTTTGAGCATCGTCCACGTCATAACAAGATACAAGAGCGTTATGGTAGTAGTCTAATAATGACTTCTTAAACAGTGTAAGAGTTAAGCGTTCTAGCCTTAAAGGGGCAGTGAGATGCAAAAATCATTTATCCCAATTTGGGCTTTATCTAGAAGTGCATTCGAAATAAGCAAGAATAGCACTCTTACTTTGTCAATGTCTTATCTTGTTCCAGAGATATTTCAGTTTTTAAAAGCTGTAAATAAGATACCTGATGACGTCATCTACTCCACTCAAATTCTAAAAATGAGGAATATCTTTGGAGATAGCGGCTAGATTGTGCTGAAACGTTCCAGATGTATGCTACTAAAAATGGTACACTGCACTGTGTATAGTTAATGCTTTATACATTTTTCATTTTAGAGATTTCCTTTAGTTTAAGTTTTGGAGTAGATGACGTCATAAGTTCATTTGCGTCTTTCAAAAACGTCAATATCTCTGGAACAACATAAGATATTGACTAAATAAGAACGCTATTCTTCCTCATTTTTTTAGTACTAATAGATAAAATAAAAATTGGATAGACGATTTTCGGTCTTATACTACCCCTTTAAGTGTTCAGGGAGAGAGTTCCAGATTCTAGTTGTTCTAATAAAAAATGAGCGCTGGTAAGTGGCTGTCTTACATTTACGAGGGCGGAACGAAATTACATTGGTATTTGCAGATGATCGAGTAAGCCTTCAGAGAATAAAACGTGCCAGTAAGATATCGTTCGGTATAGTTACAATACCGTTTATGGCCTTAAAAAGAAAAGTTAAGTCAAGATACTCATGCCAATAGGAGATTGGTAACAGGTTTATTGATATCAGCCTGTCTTTGTAGGATTGGTTCATTGATATCAGCCTGTCTTTGTAAGATTCTGCGCATATGAAGGGCAGATTGAGGATAAATTTTGAAGCTAGGAAAATCAACGTGGCAAAGGCCTTCCAAATTACAGTATTAAACCATCCCGCGTAAAACTCATGATGACATTTGAAAACCATGCTGATGTCAGCAGTAAAATAATTCAAAAACTTGCTCCTCTCTCTCTCTGTGTCGTCGCAAGGATGATTACACAGTCTGCGCTATAAGACCGTGCATGCAGACCGTATAATGCGCGAATCAAATCGAAATGTCAACATCAACATTTCAGGGTGGCGAGAATTTGACATTCTAACCCAGTGGAGGTTGGGGAATTCGCTAGGAGGTGGGGAATTTGAACAGATTCTGTTCAACATTGGCAACGAATTTGTCAGGTCAAGATTTTACAGGTCAGAAAATTGCTTTGTTTAGGAGTGGCTGGAAGAAAATGGCCTGGTCAGGCTAAAACAAGCGTTTGAAGATAAGAAACTTTATTAGTGTTCACTGAAATGTTCATTGTCCATGCCCATACTCAATAAAAAATGTTTTGTTTAAAACTTTTTGTTCAATAAAAAATGTTCACAGATTTTGCACTAAATGAATATTTGTTTCAATATGTTGAATAGAATCGTTCAATTATCGTTGAATAGAATGTTTCAATATGTTGGTATCCCAAATTTTTACATATTTGTAAAGAGCATGGTGTTCTTACTTAACTTGCCAAATTTCAAGCAATTGCGAGCATGGGAAGTCGCCAGACTGTTTTTATACGAGATTATACGGCCGCCATTACTCGAACATGTTCCGGACGCTTAGGTTTCGATTAGAGGAAGTGACGTCAAGACTCAACACGTGGCTAGTTGTGTATATTCATACATTCATAAAGCTATACTTGGGGAAAACTTTATATTGTAACTTGTCATTTCATTGCCATGAAGCTTTGTCACGTGTTGAGTCACAATCACATACTCTGCTTTGGAATCGCGGGCTCGTCTGGAACAAGTTTTGAGCAATAGCGGACAAAATTTGGACGACTTAGGTTACATTACTTGTGATAGAATGTTTGTTCTTCATTTTTTGGCATCTACTAACCTAACATCTACTAACCTAAAATGATGTTCTGTGACAAAAAATGCCAGGAAACGTAATGTGATATTTCGTCGCAAGGGCACTTTAATAGAATGACAGAGAGAGAGACTTGGAGAAGTCTACTGTGACTCAAGAAGGAATAATTTTATTGACCAAACATTTTCCGACGAAGACTCATAACAATGATGTACAAAACATGTAAAAAGCAAATAGAACTTGCAAATGGAACTTCCAAAATGGAACTATTATTAATGGCTAAAATTGATCTATTTCAACCTATTTTCATGCCCAGGCCCAATTAATTAGAATGTGCCAAAGAGCATGAATGACATAGTTGTAGCATTTAATACCATCCATCGAGCCACGGAATATAAGCCCTGCCGTTTATAAGCCCCCCGTTTATAAGCCCCCCTTTATAAGCCCATCTATCTACAAACAGAGATTATATTCCGGTTATAAGCCCCCCTTCGAATATAAGCCCCCCTTCGAATATAAGCCCCCCTTCGAATATAAGCCCCCCTTCGAATATAAGCCCCCCTTCGAATATAAGCCCCCCTTCGAATATAAGCCCCCCTTCGAATATAAGCCCCCCTTCGAATATAAGCCCCCTCTAAAAATCAACGTTTATCCACCCATACCCCATCTCTCTTACTAGTAACGTAATATCATGGTTGTCTCAATTTCTTTTGTCTTTTCAGGTTGAATTAATAACTAAATTACCTCATTTGGATTAATTTATACAATCTAGAGGTCGTATTAGAACTAATACAACCTTGAATGACGTCATGAGAGGTAGTATTAGCTTCTTCTCACCATGGTATTACAAAGTAATATCATGGTAGTGAGGTGTATTAGCTGTTAAACCGCCCGCTTGAATCGGGTCATTAAGTAAAATTCCCTCGGGCCTGCGGCCCTCAGGAATTTTACTTAATGACCCTCATCGAGCGGGCGGTTTAACAGCTAATACACCTCACTACCATGATATTACTTATAATAATCTTACGGAATTTTGGGCTTTGGAGGTGTAACAGTTTACTCAGTATATCAGACTGACGTTAAAACTGTTTAATAATATTTGTCAAGATGAATTCCAAGTAGGATGTTCGTTTTGTTGAGTTATTAGTTACATTCGGGTTGTTACCTTTGTTTTGTTTAGAAAACTGGTATGTGTTTTTGTTGATTTATTGTGAAAGTTAGGTGCTTGATTAATTAAAGACCAGTAAATAAAAAACGTATATTGATAATACCGTATGTTAGCCTCAATTTATTTCACTAGCAGTTCGATCATAACCAAACGTTTTTTTTTATTCCGCTTATAAGCCCGCACACCCCCCCCCCCCCGTTTATAAGCCCACCAAAAAACCACTTACGAAATTGTATAAGCCCAGGGCTTATATTCCGCAGTTTACGGTATCTGGACAATTTGATTTTATAATTTAGATTTTATAATTTTGATGACGTCACTTGAAAACCAACTATAGATGCTTGTTCTAAGTATTTATGGTGAAGGAAAATTTCGAGTGTTGAAATATATACATTTTAAGAATCCGCGACCCTGCGATGCTAGTGCAGTGCTCTGACCACTGAGCTACGGAGGCCGTTGCCGAGAGCCTAGTCACGTGTTCTGTATATATAGTGGTGGTAATACCGGGATAAGATTCTGGGTATGTTACTACAAGTAATATTTGGCATTTCACTCGATTAAACTACATGTTCTAAGGATTTATGGTGAAGGAAAATTTCGAGTGTTGTCCGTCGGCTATCAGGCAATCAATATAACAAGCGTTATTTTTTACCTCTGGCGCTGAAATACCAGACTGATCTCTAGGAGGTTTTGAGCGGCTGCGTGTAGCACTACGTGTTATGGACATCGTTTCTTCCCTCTTTCGCTTGCGACTGGCTGGTGTTCTTGATCTCCGTCCTTCACCAGTATCCTTGAAAAGATATAAGAAGGAAAATAAGTTTGACCATTTCCAGTCATTACAGCATGTTGGTTGAACAATTCTGTAGCAATGTGGTTGGGAGCTTGGAGTAATACATGGATGATACATGAACGATCGTCAAGCTCAAATCCTCAGAAAATGTTTCTGAGTCCCGGACAGCTTGAGACGTTCTAACCATTGAGATACTGTAGCGAGATGGAGAGCGAAGCTTATATATGTACTGCCTATGTGCGGCATGTCACTATATATCAGTAATATTTGGATGTATTGGTATATACACTGTTGTTGTGAATGTCTCGGTAACTCAATGGTTAGAGCGTCTCACGGCCGGCAATCAGAACGTTACAGGTTCGATTCCTGTCCGAATCATTTTTCTGAGGATATAAGCTTGACAATCGTCCATATATCGTCTGTCTGCTCCGAGCTCTCCCACATTCACTACAGCAGTATATATATTAACACATCCAAGGATATATAGCGACTGCCACACATCAATCGAACCAGTACATCATTGTAACCTTCGCTCTCCATCTGAGTCTCTGTAGCTCAATGGTTAGAGTGTCTCGCCTGCAATCAGAATAGGTTACAGGTTCAATTCCTGTCTGGGACCCAGAATCATTATAACATACAACAGTAAATCAACTAACAAACCTATATGGCCCTCCCTGCAGAGTGTTTTACTAGATCAGATGATTAGGATCAGAGATATCCCGAGTTTTCAATAATACGAGTTGCACAATTTTTGATGACAAAAACAAATCTTAAATCCATGCTATAACTTACCATCATTTCGTCTTCGTTATCCAACTCCATTCCATCTGATGTCAAGCTAGATCTTTTCGATCTTCGCGCAAGTGACTGATTATAAAAAAGAAATGGCCATCCATAAAATATCTCTTTATATCATTTCTATGAAGGCTTTACGGAGTACAAAGATTAAAAGTTCCCTGACAAGCCCACCGTCATCACTTACCTCCAATATCTCTCATTTTAACCATGCAATTACCTCCATCCCGGCTTATGCACTAGTCAATTGAAATCCCAACCCCGGACTATGTGGGGATTTTAACATTTTACGAGTGTTAAAAACCCGGCTCAAAAATACCCGAGACAAAAGATTTAGTTTTCCCTGATTTACACAGTTTTCAATAAGTTTTCAATAAGAAAACATTTATAAGTTTAATATTCTTAAACAAACTTTAAAGGCTCTGTTACACTGTGCAATTTTCCATGCAACTTGTCTCGCAACACTGATCTAGAGGCATGTTAAGTAAGAAAAAGGTCATTAAAAATTGCGTGTAACAGCGCCTTAACAGAACACAAAAAATGTTAAGGCTTTCTATGAATTTGTTTTGCTCATTTTGTCTTTATAACTGTTCTTTCAAAGAATTGAAAGTTTACTATCAAGATAACTGATTTTTTTGCGCATATAGGCTTGCACTAGTGGCAAACAAAAGTTTGACTTTAATAGTAGAATTACGGTTTTCGTCTGAATAATAATAATAATAATAATAATAATAAAGACGTATTAGGCGTAAATACGTGTCTGTCAACCGTCGTGCATTGCGCGTTTGTGTTTATCTTTCCATACGATAACGAAGTGTTTTGAAGTGCTTCGTTACCAACTTGATGTGGTATAAATACTTTGGAAATTTGCCGAGTCTTCTCTGAAAACCCTATAGAGGCTTTCTTCTAACGCTTCGCGTCAGTCAAGGCTGACATAATTCGAAACGAAAGTCAAGAAAACGTCGAGTTTTGTGAAAAATGCAGAAATAATTACTTTCTAAGGTATATATTCTTTCAATTAAAAGACAAAATGAATAATTTATATCAAGGATTGACAAGATATTTACGGATGCAGTTCACCAAGGGAATTTCGTGCTTCAAAAAATGGCCGACCGAGCGTGCAATGCGTCATGGTTGACACTCACTCTTTAAGCGCTCGACTATGCAGTTTACCACTCTTAAGTGAACGGAAAACCCAAGGGATTCCGAGGGCCTATACGATCTAAAGTAGTTTTCCGAGAAGACCCGAAAGTTTTACCATTTGCTGGTGTTGTTGCAAAGGCAGCACTTTCTCAATTCTTTTAAGATCTCCCGGCTCATAGACATGTGTGGTAACAGCTGGTATTTGACAACAACAGTCACACAGTTGGTACAACAGTGATACACAACAGCTGCTATTTGACAACAGTGGTCAAATTGTTAAAATATACTATATAGTAGAACGATTTTGAAAAAATAGTTTTGAGCAAATAAATGTGCCTTTTCATATTTTACTTTGGCTAGCACCATGAGGTCCTAAATAGGAAAAATTGAAATACCTTGGATCGAACGTTCTGTGGTACTTTGGCATGGTTTGATCCCTTCTTAAGTTTATGTGCATCGACGATTAACTTCTTTTTCTTTCTAATTCTGTAATTCAATGTAAAAACATTTAGCAAGAAAGAATGATCAGCTGCATCTAAACTATTGTACTGCATGTCGTGTAAAATAAGCAGAATGGTGAAAAGCAGATGTAGAGTAAGAGCACAGAATAAATGTGCGTGAAACGCAACTCTGCTGTATAATTTATAAAAGATAATTAATAAAATTACAGATACAATATGCGCGGCGAACTGTGTGATTTTTAAGGGGGAGCCACCTTCAATTTTAAGATAGCGGTGTATTTTCCACCATTTGGAGAGAAAAGAAGATAATCCAACAAGCTATATATAATTTTAAAGCTTGCAATATGCTATAACAGATTAGCATCACTGTTTCTTATATATCCAATACAGATATGTGACAATCTGAAAAGGTTGTTTTCGGATGATTGTTCTTAAATGCTATCTAATCAAAAACTATACATAATTAGTCAATAACTTTATTCAGACAATTAGTTTACAGAGCAGCCAACAAATTAATGAAGGCTTTTAGTGTAATTCTGTTTCCAGTTGTCATAGCTACTGCATTAAGCTACTGCATTAAAAATATACACAAACACTTAGGTCGTAAAAGTAGGCTAGCCTAGTATACAGTTAGCCTGTAATTGTCCTTATCCTCTTTCATAACATCAATATATTCTACATGACTTGTTTATAGACCATAATGCTTAGCAGTGTTTCAAAATCTTCATCAAATACGCTGCTACATTAACCCCTGCGGTGTTCACCTCGCTTAACCGTCGGATAAACATTGTTATATTACTATTTTTACCGTAAACTTACATGGTATATTAACTAGGCAGTTAGTCTTAACAGTAAATTTTATTTTCCTGTAATTTTACGGTAAAAATAGTAATATAACAATGTTTATCTGACGGTTAAGCGAGGTGAACACCGCAGGGGGTGATGTAGAGTAGCAGTGTATTTGATGAATATTTTGAAAACTGCTGAGCTTTATGGTCTATAAACAAGTCATATAGAATATATTGATGTTATGAAAGAGGACTTATCCTCTTTCATAACATCAATATATTCTATATGACTTGTTTATATGACTTGAACAATTGCAGGCTAACAGTATTCAAGCCTGGATATTAGCGGCCGGTCACGGACATTTCTAGAGATTTGACAGTTACAATATTAATTCTGTCTGTCATTTTGTCCGATGCTCATCTTGTCCGAAGATTAACTCAACTTTTTGTGAAAGTTAAACATTTTTGTGTTGAATGGACTCTGCTTTAGACAGTCACTCATTGCATTACGCTAAGTTTTGAGACCTGATTATGCTAAGTTTGGAGACATTGCGCTATGTTATGAGACGTGACGCTATTGTCTGGAGACGTTACGGTAAGTTTGAAACGTTACCAGTGGCGAAGCTGGCCGTAGCAACTGGTCATGCTATGCTAATTTATAAACATCTCCATATTTTGAAAACAATATAATTCTAAAGATCTGAATATGTAAATCGTTTCAAAATTTGCATACTGAACGTTACGCTAAGTTTTGAGATGCTACACTAAGTTGTACCGTGACAGGTACAAATTTGTGTATGTCCGTTACAAATTCATTTGTGCTGGTCATTCTGACAGGTACAGTGAAAATAATTATTTCCAGGCTTGACAGTATTACCTATGTTTGAAGTTGCATTTTTCGCAACCGGTCCGGGTTGGGTATTGAAAATATATCATTTGGGTCAAATAGGGTCACTCAGAACAGTTTTTACTGAGGGTGAACCCTGCTTAAATAAAGCTTTTATTATTATTTATTATTCGGCACTCATAATTTACCATAGCTTTTTCTTGTATTTATCGACATGATTAACTTGATGATTAACTCTTTCAATTGACGTTTGATAACCTCAATTTAATATTCGTGATTTTACTGAAGTCATTATTTTCACTTCATCTACCTTTAAATATCATGGCAGTATGGCACTATTTAATCTAACATGTTTCAACTTACTCGGCAGCTTGTCGTTTTATTTCCTTGGTCTCCTCGTCATCTTCGTCCTATTAAAACAACAAACAACTACTGCTGGGAAATTTGATTTGCGATTTGCGAGGGTCATACGCTTTTTCCTGATCAGTTCGTATTGGCGGGAAAACTGAATTTTGAGTTGATTTGAATTAAAGTAAGAGAGATAGATATCTTCATTGCCAATACCGAGGAATCAAGATGCGCTAGAAAATCGCTACTGCTTTTCTCTAAAGTCATTTCCAATAAAAGCGCGGCAAATAAAGGGCTAACAGGTGTAAAAATCCTAGCAATAGAAATACTAGCCTGCGTGCAAGTCTCTACATCGGAAACGGAAATGGTTTCCTGTAGTTTCTATTTCCGTTTCCGATAGAGACTGCACGCAGGATATCGAAATACCAGGCGGAAATCCTAATCTTAATAGGAATAAGAATTAAGAAAGAGAAATATACGCTCTCTGATCAACATACTTTTTAATGAACGAGCTTTCGACTACCAGTCTGTAGCCATCAACGGGTTAAAGATAAGTTGAAAAAAGACTAATATATATAGAAAATACAGACCAAGAATATTACGTTACAGATATAAATAAATGTGATTACATATAATGGTGCGGTAAGTTTGTTAGTGTACGTAGGTGAGACTGCGTTTTAATTTTTTTCCTCAAAATAATGGCGTATTGTCCAGGGAGTGGCTTTGAGTGTCGGCTTCGTTTGTAACCGTTGCGTGCCAAGATTCTAAAACAATAAGACGCCGTCTCACCACCATATATATGTAATCACATTTATTTATATATAGTGCATATCCTTTGGTCTGTATTTTCTATATACTCGCCTAACTGCTCGTGCAATTTTTGCACAATTTTCAAATATCACTCGTAGTGTAAATCCTCGCTACCATATGATTACCTATACTAATTTAGATGCGCACAAAAGAATATTTAAAATGGTACCCATTATGAAAGAGGTCTATACGAATAGGAATACTAACTAGTACCGATATATTCGATCTGCACTTCTTCTTCCAATTACTAAGTGGCAATTAGTCATCAATAGAATAGCGTTGTGCATGGTTGCTAATTATCGAACCAAAATTCAGACAAACAAACCGAAAGGACTCTTAAAGAATTCCAAATTACCATTTTGCAATTTTTGGGAATGGAAGAATTAAGGCAAACTCAAACAAACTGGTACCTGCTGTCAAGTTACATCCAGTCAAACTGGCTTCCGATATTTGGTCGACTTCAGAAGTGTTGAGTACCGATACCAACATCTAATTACTAAAATTAATTATACTGCGCATGACCAGTACCGTATTGGATATCCATATCGTATTTGAAAGTAGGACTTAACTTCGCTAATGAGCCAACTTATGAAATGTAGTGGCAATAGTGATGTTGATTCCAATCGACCGCAATATTTCAGTATTCATACTCGCAAGCTGATCTTGTTGAAATGGAAGCGAAAGCGAACTGTAGAATATTAGTATTGGAGGTGAAGCTTCACCTCCTTGTTTGTCCAATGCGCAATGTTTAGGTAGATTACGAGTACGACACAGAGAAGAGTTATATTGATGACGACTTAAATTGACGAACCGGAGTTCATGGTGCTAGTTGGTGTATGCTCTGGGCCAATGTTTGCTAAAAAAATTCGAGTAATGATATATATTGTGTGCCGATTTAAACTCGTACTGAACGGTATACGAGATGTCAGTTCAAAGTCGTTGTGGACGAGTGTGTTGTGTACGAGTTTTTTCCGCCAAAAATGCGCAGAAGTGATGCGCAGTTGCAATCTGGTACTCGTACCAAAACTAAACCTCCCGAATAAGTCTTTAGCCCATTCACTCTATTACGATCGTTAATCCGACTAAACTATTTGGCAAATATGAAGTAATATTTACCATATCGGACGATATTCACTACAGCAATGTATATACATAATATTTACCATATCCCTGTCATATTCTCCTGTGGCTTCTCGCAGTTCTTCCTCCTTTTCCAGTTCCTCGAGTTTCTAAAAAATAACATAAATCAAGTATTAGAAATTATTACGGATTCGAATTGATCGGTGTGTAAGCTAGGGCATAAAATTCAACATGAAGCACAGTTTTTCCAATGATCTTGATGTTGGAATTTATCAATTTAGATCTGGAAAGGGACGAGTACAACCTCGTACCCAGGGTCTCATCTCCGCTCGCTGCCCGCCGCGGCGGTACGAGGTTGGGACGAGTACTGTTTTTAAAGAGAGGTGTGACCAGAGAGTTTTCTTGAAGACTACTGGTATCGAGTGTCAACCGTCATGCATTGCGCGTTTGCGTTTATGTTTCCATACGACAACGTGTTTGGACTAGTGAGCTCTATATATAACTGCAAGCTCCGAATTCCCCGAAAAAACAAAAATCAAAATAGAAGGCCTAGTGTCTAGGCTGATATAACTGGAGGTGAAGTCAAACGTGGCGGACATGGGATGATTTCGTATGTCAGTTTCAGACTTAAAGTTGGGCGGTATACCAGTTTTTTTTAGTTACTCATGATATTTAGTTGATACCGGTATGGCGGTATTGGTTCTGACGCTATACCGGTATACCGTAAGATAAACCGGTATCATGACTCTCATCAGTTTATCTTTTTATTTAAACTGCAAGAAAAGTTCACAAATGAGAAACAAACATAAATTGTGCGTTCGCACGAAATAATAATACAGTAGATTATATATTAACACGATCGCTAAGCTGGATAATGTTCTGTCTCGACAATTGCGCTATTGTGGTTTTGGTTTGATCGCTGCGATCGCCGAGTTTATTTTCAACTTTTGAGCAATCGTGGCGATCGTACTCATCGTAGCGATCATATATATGAAAACCAGGTTTTTTGAATATGGAGTTGAAATATGTATTAAAAGTAAAACACTGATTTATCCATCTAATTTTAGATCATTTAACGAAACAAAATCCCGATAACTCGAACTTTTTTTCATTTTTCCTTGAATGTTTGGGTTATTAGGTGTCAACTGTACTTACTGTAGATCACACATTTGCTAAAAAATTGTAACGGTATACCGCGGTATTTTTCGAATATCGAATACCGGTATCGAAATTCCCATACCGCCCAACTCTAGTTTCAGTCCCTTCAGTCTCCCACGCAACTTTTCTATTATTTTCAAATATGTTCATTTTGAAAACATACACAAAACATAATATCAAGAGGCAGGAAAATGAACCAATAATTTCAAATTAATATTACCAAAGTCAAGCCGAGTCAAAATGATACATTTCGTATAGAAACAAAATGACGCAGAATGTACACAAAATGACGAAAGATGCCTTTATCGAACGATTTATTTTTACCGTTTCCCTCATTTTCAGACAACTGATGTCACTAGCAGGTCACCGAACATTACTTAATCCTTCTTAAGTACTCGGTTACTGAAAGTGTGTCGGTTTCAATTCTTTCGAGGACTTCTTTCCTTCTTGTAAATTATTTCGTAACCGACCAAACACAAAACCTAAAGTACAATGTCGTGAAAAGTACTAAAACTGACGTACAAGACCGCATAGGGGTTTGAAACTGACGTACAAGACTGGATTTAATATATTAGCATATATTAGCAACAGAACGATAGAGATGTTCTGTATTACCTCGTTCTTTAAAAAAAACGCTTAAAATTTCTGTTTTTAATCAGAAAGTTAAGCGGGGTTTTTAAAAGAACGAGCATATGTTAATATATTTGGAACCTCGTAACATGAAATTATAACCCAAGATCGGCCCCCATGTCTGCCATACTTCACTTTTTGCCTGGAACATAGTTCTCCAGTTATATATAGAGCTCACTGGTTTTGACGTGCTTCGTTGCTAACTTCAAGTTGAAAATACTCCGCAAATTCGTCATGAGTCTCCTCAGAAAACCCTACAGAGGCTTTTCTATCCATCCACAATCCAACAAGCCTCGTACCCAGGCGTCTTTGGGAAGTTGCGCTGAGCGCGCGGGGACTTTTGTGGAGGACGTAACCTCCCCAAGCACCCCCGCGCGCTAGGCTCCCCCGCGCGCATTCCCCGTGCGCTCAGCACAACTTCCTCAAAGACGCCTGGATACGAGGCTGCAATCCAACTACGTCAACTCGGAACCTGATTTTTTTTGTTTGAATCTCGTTCATTGGTCTTCCACGTTTCCCGCCAGTAGAGGGTGGTATAATTCGAAACAACTCAATAAAACGTCTAGTTTTGTCAAAAATACAAAAATAATTACTTTCAATTTTCTTTCAATTAAAGGACAAAGCAAAATCATCGTTTCTTGGTGCAAAACTCCGCTTAACTCTTTCCTGTCCGGCTGAAAAACATCCAAAATTGAACCACCTCTTTGTTCTATTGATATCTCTGGAAATAACCATAACTGTTGCAAAAGCTATACAGTTTCTGAAAGCTTAATAAACCGGTTTTTACCAATGCTTTTAAATGCCATTAGCTTTAATTATCATATATATATTAGGTTGAAAAACTTTCATTTTTCTAGAAAAGACCTCTTTCGCTGCGCTCACTCGTTCGATATCCTGGTCAACACTCGAAATAAATATCATATTTCCGCACAGTCATGTATTATTCTCTATATCATTATCATTATATCATTATCATTATTATCATACCATTATCATTACCATTGTTAATTTCTAAGCAACGAGAAAAAATATCTCAGAACAGGAAGGTTCGAAAGATTAGAAAAACAAAATCCGCGCTTGCTTACCTTCATAATATCAGGATCAATAAAATCTGCAATATTTTTACCAAGGTAAATCTCCGGCACGACGTCACCTTTTTCCCCTTCGTTGTCCAAAATCCAGTGTTGCTGTAAGTCCAAAATGTAATCGTCTCCCATTTCCTGTTCAATATCCCTGGCCAACTTTCTCGCCGGTTTTCCTTCCACCTCCATCATCTTCTTGCGGTTCAAAACAGCCTCGGGAATACAGGGGGGTCGTTCTTTCGTGTCCCTTTGCGACGGTGTTGCCACGTGGATTCGATTTAAAATACTATCCGCTTTTTTGCTCTTGATCTTCGTTTCCACGCGTTGAGCCAAAAGCTGGTCACAGGCCTCGGTTTTTAAATCCATGACCCCTTCTTCCGTCACAGTGCTCATGCACACGGTGGTTATAGCTAACAAGAGAATATCAAAATAAATACAATTCAAACCCTCTTAAGCGGACACCTTTAGGACCTAGCCTAGATGTCCACTTAAGAGGGGTGTCCACTTTAGAGGGGTGCCCATCAACCTTAAGATCATTTGACAGGTACTGAATATACGTACTGAATATGCTAGAAACTCATTTTATTATATGGGTGCTAAGAAATATAATGATCTTCCTATTACAATTGGAAAAACAGTGAATTTTAATTATTTTGTTAAATTAGTGAAGAACCATTTCTGTTAATTATTTGTTACACTACTACCAGAATATGTATATCTATTGATTATTAATATATTGTATAATTTAGTTGATGTCAGGACTCAGGACACACATTGGCAACAGAACATTGTAATTTCTGAAGTGTTTTATCCTGAATAAATATTTACTCTATCTATCTATCTACGCCATATTTTGTCATTTTATTGCAACCCAGCCAGGCTAGCGCTTTCCGTGTCCGAAAGTCCTTGGCATAGTCTATGATCCACGAACATGGTTGCATCAGCAGAAGTTGTGATAAACTCTGTTTTTTGACACGTTGCAATATAAACCGACAAAATTACTGCAGCTTCTTCACGGGATTGTAGGAAGTCTTCGACGTTTGGGATGGTGTTAGAGGTGATAACAAGGTCTAGGACTGGAAGATGCGCTGATATGTAAATGATCTCACTTTGACGTCACACTGCATAATGACTACAGAAAAAGCCTGTATATCTTTCGGATTATCCAGGCGCCGAAGGCGAGGGTGATAATCTCGCCGCGACAGGGATCCATTTTGCACAGTTTCGTAATTTCGTTACATAATCCCAAAGATACACAGGCTAATTCTTCATGCAATCAAGGAGAAAAGATCACAAGTTAAAAGTAGAGAGCGGAAATCCAGCTCGGAGAGCATAAAGTAGGAGTAACATTCAGACTACGGACAGAGTTACATTTAGTACGAATTGTTTTCCAGGTACATGGGTCTTCGGAGTCGTACTTAGAGAGAACAGCAGAGTTAGTAATATTCTTTAAGTTTAGCTTTGAAGGTTGACAAAGTAGTAGTGGTTCGGGGTATTTCTTCAGGCAGCGCGTTCCATATTCTTGTAGCTCTTATCAAGCAAGTACGATCTGCCATACAGTAAACACCCGCTATAAAGAACCTTCCACCTATAAGAACCTCAGGCTGAAACTAGGGATTTTGCGCCCCTCTCAATAAGAACCTGTTTGAGCCTGATATTTGAAATAGGTTCTTATGTCACAAAATCAATTTATAATTCCACTGTAGCAAAGTCCCAAATGAGGATGACACCAACATCTGGTTGCAGTTCCTTATCTTTTATACAATAATGTACAATGCATTTACATGTTGACGCAGATCTCAAAATTCTAGTTCGGTACATCCAGTATTAATAATAATAATAATAATAATAGTCTTTTTTATTAAGAAATAACCCTTAACAGACGTAAGGGTTTTACAGTTAAAAATATGTACATCACCAAAATTTTTTGCCAATATTTACAAGTAAAGGAAAGTAACATGCAGACTACTGATGTCAACAACACCTATCTAAAATTCAAAAAGACATCTGTTAATAAATACACGTTTAAATCTCTCAGTTCTAACTTTGGGCAAAGTATCATTGTGCTTGCGCTCTCTCAAACACCTTGTCCTCTGGGGCGGTAACAGCTCGTTTAGCGGATTGTCAGGGTTGCTTACAACTTTATTCCATAATTTGTGATCCCGTTCTTTAATAACAATAACTTATAGCCTGTTCAGTTTGCAGATGCTTACTGTTTTCTTATAGGGATTAAACAAACCATTAAAGAGATAAAGTACTACAGTATATGTTTATAAGAACCTAATTTATAAGAACCTAACACCCTGATTTTTTGTTAGATATCAAATATATAAGAACCTATCCCAGGCTGGTTTGGAAAAATGTAGGTTCTTCATAGTGGGTGTTTACTGTATTGTAGATGATCTGTAAGATCGCTCTTTGAAAGCGCTGTTGTCCGTTTTATGTTGAGATCTTGTAGCTATATTAGGTTTGTTTTTATCAAAGTTTATACGTCCATTGGTTGCTTTAATCTTTGTAGGTTCATGGGCTTTCTTTAGAAGAGACTTGACTTCTCACAGTAAAGCTTATTAAACAACTGTAAAATGTCAACAATTTATTGCTGTATTTGCTAAGAAATACATTTACACTACACCGAGTACATTTTAACATTTTTCAACGACGATTCCAGGAAGAAGTCAACGACCAGAAATATGAGGACACAAATAGTGACCGAAACTGAGTTGGACATGATTCTGAGCTCCATTGGAGATCTAACCGTAATGTTGGTAAATATCGAAAAAAGACTATATGCGGTATTCCGTTTTGTATATCATTGTTCAATGTTCATTTGTATTTTGAATCGCCCTACAAGCTCGGCAAAATATGGCACGACTCCTAAAATATCGAGCAGTACCCGCACTAAACTGTTTAACAAGTTATTTATTTATAGTGAGGTATAACATCCTTCATGAATGTGTGTATAAAGTACTTTATATTTATTTATTTATTTATTTTTATTTATTTAGCTTCGCCTCTAAAAATACATAGAAGAAGCAGGGTCACCACAACAGTTAAATACCAATTACAGTGGGCCCTTACAAAAATAAAATAATAACTAATAACAGCAAGTTATGGGTTCAGTGAGGCTTCGCGATGTGTTGCACTTTAGGCAGACAGTTTTCCAAGTTCGAGGATCGTCAACATTATAACAGGATAATAGAGCATAATTATAATAGTCTAATAGTAATTTCTTAAATTTTTTAAAGTTTAAATGATCTAGCCTTAAGTATTCAGGGAGAGAGTTCCAAGTCCTTGTTGTTCTAATAAAAAATGAGCGATTGAAAGTAGTTGTTTTACATTTACGTTGACGCGGAATGAGATTGCATTGACATTTGCGGAGGATCTAGTAAGTCTTAAGGGAACAAGACGTTCGGGTAAGATATCGCTTGAAATAGGTACAATGCCATTGATAGCCTTAAAGAAGAACAGTAAGTCAAGATACTCGTGCCAGTAAGAAAGTGGTTGAAGATTTGTAGAAACGAGTCTCTCTTCGTAAGGTTCTTCGCACATATATGGAAGCTTCAAGATAAATTTTGAAGCTCGGCGTGCTCTGTTCGTTTGATAAGCTCGATTGACTGCGAGGACCAGACTTGGGTGGCATCGCACAACTGCCAGATACAATGAGCGGCGGATCTTTTCATTTTTGATTTCCGAAGCAGACCTGCGCAGAAAACCAAGCATTTTGTTGGCTGTTGTGCATCGATCGAAGGTGTGCTTTGACCATGTTACTTTATATAGTTTGTGTTGGCTGGTGTGGAACAACTTCATGCCAGCTTAACTTAAAATCCGTTCGACCTTGTGAGATGCCGGTCTTATATAAGGAGACATATTGAAGATACTTCAGAAGTTATTCATTGTCCAATTCATAAAAAAAAACATTACTTTTATTTTTCCGAATTTAGCCAAACAAAGCCTCAAAATCTTTCAAAATTATCGCAGAAGAAAAGAACGCGAAAAAACCGGTTTCTAACAGGTTTTTTATAGTCCACATATCGTAGGACGTTTATACTCGTCTTAAATCGCGTTATTTGGACTCATCGAAACAATGTTGGATAATCTGAAACAGTACTATAAAAGAGTATTGTGTATGAAATATATAATTATGAAATGAGTGTGTGAGGGAAAATGTTATGTGTAAGACCCAACCAGGACCTTGCGAAAAATACCATGAACAAACAACAAAACAAATCCTGTTTTTAATTGACAAAAAAATCCGTCCGACAAGTCGTAACATTGATCGGTCATTTGTATTTTCTCGTCGGACGATGTCCGATGTCCGACGGTTAAATCGAGCCCCCAGTGTTAACTGGGGCAGGGCTCGATTTAACCGTCGGACATCGGACATCGTCCGACGAGAAAATACAAATGACCGATCAATGTTACGACTTGTCGGACGGATTTTTTTGTCAATTAAAAACAGGATTTGTTTTGTTGTTTGTTCATGGCTTTTTGGTACTTGATTAAAATTTCAATTAATTAATTAATTAATTACAATTAATTCAATTTCTTTTAATTTTAAATATCGATTTCATGTTTTCGAAAACATGTACGATGTCGTTTATGGCCGCGCGGGAAGACTAAAGACTACCTTGACCGCGCGCGGGGACTGACGCAACGAAAAGCCCCGCAAAGCATTAGCTGGACTCCTTTAAGAATTAGTAAAACTCCTTCAATTGAAGGATTCATTTCGTTCGTCATTCTGATTCACGTATTGGTAAGATCCCAACCAGCAATTTCGCCAACAACATTCAATCGTCGCCAGAACATGTTCGCCAAAATTGTCGAAAATGTCCAACGAAATAACGAAATTATCGGACATTTTGTCCGATGAACTTTTCAAAATGTCCGACGAAATAACGAAATTGGAAAATGAACTTGGAAACGATGAACTTGGAAAAATTATATCGAGCCCTGCTGGGGTCTTCCAGCTTGGTATCGAACGTGGTGATCTGGTCCAGTGCTCTACCAACTAAACTATGTACGCCGAAGCACGTTGCAATTGGCTTCGGGATGAGTTCATTATACTCATACTGTATATGCTAGATATTAATATACTCGATATTAATTCCATATTCTCACCTTCGTTCTTGAAGTATTCCATGAGCACCTTCTTGTCATCACACAGTTCGTCAGGTCGTACAATATCAATCTTATTCAAGGCAACAATGATCGGCTTGTTGACAAACAACGGTTTGATATTGGTGAACAGTTCAATTTGTTCTTCGATGCTGTGACCACATTGCTCGGAGAGATCCATAAAATATAACACAGCGGCTCGCAAATGGGCAAGAGCAGTGATGGCCTGAAGTGGAAAAAAGTGTTATCAAAGTTGCATGTTTATCAAGAAATTACGTGTTGTTACAGGGCCGTCGCGAGGGGTTAAGAGATCAAGGATTGTTTTTAAGATACTGTACTAATAATTACTTGTAAGGCTTTGAATGGCCAGGCACCTGTTTATATACTGATTTACTAACTAAATATCAACCTACTCGTGCTTTAAGGGTGTTCGGACGTATTCCGTTGCTAAACAACCGGTTGCTAAGAACAGGTCATTTAGTGCCCAATATACTTTATGCGTGCCCAATATACTTTATGCGTGGACAATAAATTCAAGGTATAACCAAGATATTTTATGTGTGGAATATGTTGGCAAACTTCTTTCGTCTGGTGACGTATTTGATGACGTCACCATGACGTCATCAACAAACACAAAAACTCTATAATTTTCGTCATTTTTGACAGTGTGCTATATTTGTTGGTGTCATA
This sequence comes from Chrysogorgia sp. JL179-B06, assembly GCA_035772405.1. Taxonomy (NCBI): domain Eukaryota; kingdom Metazoa; phylum Cnidaria; class Anthozoa; order Scleralcyonacea; family Chrysogorgiidae; genus Chrysogorgia; species Chrysogorgia sp. JL179-B06. The sequence continues at coordinate 870,234 of JAYKKM010000102.1, read as the reverse complement.
TAAACCTAAACCACTTCCTACAAAAAAGGACTATCGATTCATTGATAAATTAAATAAAAACGAAGTTATGACAATTTTATTGTTTTTATTGACCTTAAAATTCCGATATCTCGTCTAATTTTTAAAAATTCTTAAAATCCATACGTACTTTTATGAAGGTAACCGTTCAGATTCTAATCACATGAAACAAATTAATTTTTCTTAAAAACCTTCGAAGGTTATAGGAATTTTCATATTTCGATGACGTCATCATATGACATTACCAAACGAAAGAGTTTTGCCCACATATACTACATACACACAGTCTTGATGGATTCTTAAAACTGTGAAATTCCATGGCAAATTTTGTCAATTCTAAGCTTCCTTAGCAATGGATATAAGGTCTGCAAATCGAAATACGTCTGAACACCCTTAAGATCATCCAACCGAAATTTGCTACTTGAGCCAAAATCCAAAATGGTGACTCATGGAGACAGAACATTCTCGGTTGCCGCACCAAAACTGTGGAATTCATTACCACAGGAAATTAGAAGCATTGATATGTTAAGTAGTTTAAGTCAGCACTTAAGACTTTTCTTTTTTAAAATTAATAGTTTTTTGTTCATAGTGGTAATATATGTAGTAGGCTTTATCTTATAGTGAAACTGTAAATAGTTTTATAAGTAACATTAAGAATATATTGTTGTAAGAGCATTGAGACTATTGTATAATGCTCCTAATACGTCTTTTATTATTATTATTATTATTATTATTATTATTATTATTATTATTATTATTATTATTATTATTATTATTATTATTATTATTATCATTATTATTAGCTACCCGGCGGGGTAACACCTATAAATCGGTGAGCGTTTATCGTATGTATATATACAATTAAAATGCCACCAAGAAGAAAAGATAAGGCTTCTGGTAGAATAAAATGGACAAACCAAATGGTCATCGATATACTGGAATGTCGTAAAAGAGCTGTAGAGCAACATGGAAGAAATAACGATAATGCAACTGGTCGTGGAAGAACTGGTATATGGAGATTATGAAGCAATTATGGGAAGAGAAAGGATATATTTCGATGGGTCTAACAGCTCAGAATTTGCGAGACAGAGCTGCCTATTACGAGAAAAGTCGGAGAGATGTTGGCGCATCTTCGAGTGGAAATGAAAACCGAAATCTACAAGAAAGCATTGTTTCGCAAGAAAATAGCGAGGCCGAAAATGCCGACGTGGCGATGATCGAAGATAATGCAGACCAGATTTGCATAAACGAAAATGCTAATAGCGGCATTTTTCTCGCATCAATAGAAACCGAACAATCGAATCAACCTGTTATTCATTATACCGAGAGCGATGAAGTCCCCGGGGAACCAAATAACAATGAAAGCGTTCTTCTACACGCTGATGTGGCGACGATCGAAGATATTGCAGACCAGATTTGCATAAACGAAAATGCTAATAGCGGCATTCTTCTCGCATCAATAGAAACCGAACAGTCGAATCAACCTGTTATTCATTATACCGAGAGCGACGAAGCCCCGGGGAACCAAATAACAATGAAAGCGTTCTTCTACACGATGAGAGTGACTTTCAATGGGGGGAAGTAAATGGAAATGCTTTCTGCCAACGGGTAGATAGAGCATATGAAGCGATCGTTCATTGGAAGCGTAATATTTTCTTAATACCGTCCGGGAAAGTTGGCAAATCATTTATACGAGAGCTGGCAAGGTTGTATCAATCTTATGCTGATGGTAGTGCACTCGAACGCGTTGCCCTAAAAGCTAGCTTTGTTATGCAATGTCTCTTATTGCAAAAGCCACACGCCAAGAGCAAGACAAAGGAACATTCAAACCATCTAGAAAGAAGATTGAAGCTCTGGTCAGAAGGGAATATCGGCACACTTCTAAATGAAGGGAAATGCATTCAAAAGCATCTCAAATCAAACACACAGAGGACGGCTGAGTTTGAGAAGATTGCTCGAGGCTTTAGTCGCCTCATGCTGCAGGGAAAAACTAACCAGGCCGTTCGTCTAATTTCTAACGCCGAAAAAGGCGGCCTTCTATCTATTGATGACCTGATACCCACGGGAACGGATGAAAATGGTAATACCATTTGGCAAACTACCCGCGACGTCCTGACAGAGAAACATCCTGAAGGAATGATACCACCACCAGAAACACTTCTTACAGAATTAGAAGAAGACACAATATGCCATGATCCTATCATCTTTGAAAGGATAACTGGAGATAGTATAAGGCAAGCGGCGAATAGGACACAGGGCGCTGCTGGTCCATCGGGGGTAGATGCCTACTTGTGGCGCCGATTTTGTTCATCGTTCAAAAGCGCTTCCGTAGATCTTTGTAATGCTATGGCTGGAGTGGCACGACGTTTATGCACGATACCTGTGAATCCTGATGGCATATCAGCATTCGTTGCATGCCGCCTAATCCCATTAGATAAAGATCCAGGAGTGAGACCAATTGGGATTGGCGAGGTCCCCAGACGAATAATTGCGAAATCTATTCTCAAAGTAGTGGGCGAGGATGTCAAATCAGCTGCTGGGGCTCTCCAAACTTGTGCTGGCCACGAAGCAGGGTGCGAGGCTGCTGTTCATGCCATGAAGGAAATTGGAACATCGGAAGAAACTGAAGCGTTTCTACTAGTAGATGCCACAAATGCCTTTAACACTATTAATCGTCAAGCAGCCCTTCACAACATCCAAATCATATGCCCTGCTATGTCAACTATGCTACACAACACTTATACCAAACCAATCAGGCTATTCGTTACCGGGGGAGGAGAAATCTCATCCATGGAGGGAATCACCCAGGGTGATCCTCTGGCGATGGCTATGTATGCCCTAGCCATAACACCGCTAATCAAAAGATTAAGGCGAGAAGATCCAGACGTAAAGCAATTATGGTTTGCGGATGACTCGACTGCAGCAGGAAGTTTGCAAGCACTAAAGAGTTGGTGGCAACATCTCACTGATGGAGGTCCTGGTTTTGGCTACTTTCCAAATGCTAGTAAAACCACACTGATAGTCAAACCGGAATTTGTTGAGAAGGCCAACGAAATGTTCGAAGGATCTGGAATTGAAATTACTTCTGAAGGCCAGAAGATACTTGGAGCTGCCATTGGTACATCCAACTTTGTCGAAGAATATGTAGTAAAGAAGGTGGAAAAGTGGGTAAATGAAATTTTAGCTCTGTCTAAAATAGCTGAAATGTACCCACATGCAGCTTATGCTGCCTTTACTCATGCTATTATGGGAAAATGGCAATACATCATGCGAACAATTGGCAACATTGACAGTCTCTTCCAGCCAATTGAAGATGCCATCAACGAGAAATTCATCCCAGCCCTTACTGGTAGAGATAAATGCTCGTCCCAAGAAAGGAAACTACTTTCTCTACCAACTCGCCTCGGTGGACTTAACATCATAAATCCAGTTGCAGCTGCAAACACCCAGTTCGACGCCTCCCAAAAGATTGCTGCGCCTCTGAAAGAAATGATTATTAACCAAACGGAATCTTACAGAAAACCGGAACTGCAGGACATTAAAAGCAATTTGCGTCAACAGAAGAACCAACATCACGCGCGTGTAGCTGCAGAAGTCAGAGAAAGCCTGCCACAGAATAAGCAACGATCTATGGATCTAGTAAATGAAAAAGGCTCCTCATCATGGTTAACTACCCTACCATTGAAAGATCAAGGTTTTAGCCTCAATAAGGGTGAGTTTCGCGATGCCCTCAGCTTAAGATATGGGTGGCAGTTGAAAAACCTTGCCCATCACTGTGTATGTGGTGCAAGTTTTTCGACTGATCATGCCATGATCTGCCCACATGGTGGAATGACTATCGTCCGTCACAATGAAATCCGTGATTTGACAGCAGATTGGCTGAAGGAAGTTTGCACCGAGACTGAGAAAGAACCGCAGCTACAACCTTTATCTGGTGAGAACATTCTTCCCCGAACAGCAAACAGACGAGAAGAAGCTAGAGCGGATATTAAGGCAAAAGGCTTTTGGTGTCGCCAGCAGAGCGCATTTTTTGATGTAAGGGTGTTTCACCCGAACGCGCCGAGCTATCGCAACACAAGCATCGCAGCCTTATACCGCAGACAAGAACAAGCCAAGAAGAGAGAATACGGAGATAGGATCAGAGAAGTTGAGCATGCCTCTTTCACGCCTTTGGTGTTCTCGACAACTGGGGGAATCAGTAAAGAAACGACTGTAGCATACAAGAGATTGGCGGAGTTGCTGGCATTCAAACATAAAACTGAATATAATACCACTCTAGCCTGGATAGCTCGCTCTCGTTTGCCCTACTTAGATCTGCTATTTCATGCATTAGAGGCACTAGAGCATCATCGGCACATCGATCCTCGGATACAAACATCGAACTTACTATTGCAGAAAGTCGATTATCTTAGAACTTCATACTTATTTTTTATATTTTATTTTTTTATGTTTTGTTTTTGTTTCTGTATCTTCTAATCTTTTCTTGCTATTTTATTATGTTCATGTATATATATAAATTACTTGAAGAATATTTTTAGATTTTTAAGAAATTTGTATTTTATTATTATTATTATTATTATTATTATTATTATTATTATTATTATTATTATTATTATTATTAGTTAAGCTAAAACCAGCATTTGTCGGCAAATTGTCCGAATTCTGCAAAGACAAAGTCGGCAAATTAACGACAAATTCTGCGAATATCTCGTTCAGCATTATCTCGTTCGTCAAAACCAAATTCCGTGAATATCTCATTCGCGAAAAACAAATTAGGCGAAGTAGTTTTCTGTTCCGTAAACGGTCGTTACCAACAATTTCATAGAAAACCTGGAACCGAATGTATGTCGAAAGTATATTTCATTAACACTAATCCTCATAAACGTTTTATACTAACCCTAACCCTTAGCCGTAAAAGAAAGAAAAATGAACGAAAAAATTAAAGAAAAATACAAAAAAGTAGCCGGGGGCGGGAATCGAACTCTAGATCCTTCGCACCAGCCTCGTACCCAGGCGCTTTGTTTTGCGTGGCCGTTGCGTGGAGTGCGTGGATCGCATGTAGTCCCAAAGCGCCTGGTACGAGGCTGCCTTCGCACCACAACCAATACACTAACCACCACACTACAAAAGGAACTGGCAAATCTAAGCCAAAAATCGTATTTATTTAATGTAAACTGCGAAAAACTATTAAAAATTATATAGACTAACAATGATATAAACAAAACATAATACAATTCAATAAAATACAGTTGATTATAAAATAATATTTAAAAAGAATACTTAAGTGAAAAATAAAAACAGTTAACAGCATTCTCGATAAGATGAGGAGGCCAGGTTATGGGTAGATAAACATTCAGAACAAACAGATTTCCATGTTGAAATATTGTCACAGTCAAAAGTAGAATGGAGCGCAGACATATAGTGGCGGTAGAGAGCAGATCTAAAAGAAGTAACTTATGAAAGGCAACGGTTGACATAGGTAGACTGTTCCAGAGTTTCTTACTTAGTTCCAGGTTAACACCATAGGGTTGGTGTTTCTCACAGTAGATTGCTGATGGAGATTGCTCTTCCTTCCACACAGGCCATCTTAAGTTGCTGCTGGAGGTTGTTCTTTCTTCCACATGCCTACTTATGTTGCTATTGACTTGTTTTTTCTATTCACTTGTTCTCCTTCAGTCCTTCTAGACGTGCCTTCTTACGTTGCTGCTAGAGGTGAGGATGACAACCTCACCTCTAGAAGTTACTTAAGGAGGTATGTTCACATGCCTTCTTAAGTTGCTGTTGGAGGTTGTTCTTCCTTCCACACATGCCTTCTTACGTTGCTGCTGGAGGTTGTTCTTCCTTCCACACATGCCTTCTTAGTTGCTGATGAAGGTTGTTCTCCTCTTAAGTTGCTGCTGGAGGTTGTTCTTCCTTGCTGCTGGAGATTGTTCGTCCTTCCACACGTGCCTACTTACTTGGTATTGGAGGTTGTTTAAACGTGCCTTCTCAAGTAACTACTAGAGGTGAGGTTGACAACCTCACCTGTAGTAGTTACTTAAGAAGGTATGTTCCCATGTCTTCTTAAGTTGCTGCTGGAGGTTGTTCTTCCTTCCACACATGCCTTCTTAAGTTGCTGATGAAGGTTGTTCTTCCTTCCACACATGCCTTCTTAGTTGCTGCTGGAGGTTGTTCTCCCTCCACACATGCCTTCTTAAGTTGCTGCTGGAGGTTGTCCTTCCTTCCACACATGTCTGCTTAAGTTGCTGCTGGAGGTTGTTCTTCCTTCCACACATTGTTCTTCCTTCCACACATGCCTTCTTAACTAATTGCTATTGGAGGTTGTTTAAACGTGCCTTCTCAAGTAACTACTAGAGGTGAGGTTGACAACCTCACCTGTAGTAGTTACTTAAGAAGGTATGTTCCCATGTCTTTTTAAGTTGCTGCTGGAGGTTGTTCTTCCTTCCACACATGCCTTCTTAAGTTGCTGATGAAGTTTGTTCTTCCTTCCACACATGCCTTCTTAAGTTGCTATTGGAGGTTGTTCCTTGTTGTCCTTCTATAGACGTGCCTTTGGTCTCCTTCTAGAAGTTACTTACAGTAGATTGCTGCTGGAGGTTGCTCTTCCATCACACATACCTGCTTAAGTTGCTAGTGGAGGTTGTCCATCTCTTATTATTCTCGCTACGCTATGTTTCTAACAGTTCTTTACACAGAACTCTCCAGTATAACCATTCACCATGGTTGATAAGTTTTTCAAGTAATATCTCATTCGGCATAAACAAATTCGCCGAATATCTTGTTCGGCAAAAGAAAATTCGACGAATGTCTCATTCGGCAAAGCACCTCCTGCGTGTGACGCGCGTGGATGCGACCAAGCCCAGCTTCCCCCCAAAAAAGCTGTGATCAATCAGGTCAGTCTACACGAGTATTCCCAGTCAGTCCAAGACACTATATGACAAGGAACATGAAGTAGTACCGTAATCTGCTGGCCGCGTGCATGTAATATTCAATATGAAATATATTATAAATTTTAATAAACAATATAAAATGTACTTAAAATCCTGGAAAGTGTTGTTTTTAGTGTTTTATATGACTTTTCCAAACCTTCAGAATTGTGTAAAATCTTCCCCCAAAATGCAGGAAATGGCATTTCAGAGACTTTAGATTTCAAAATTTTCAGGGGGATGCCCCTGACCCCCTAGATGCTCGCACCTTTGGTGCTCGCTCTCCCCCTTTCAGAGTACTGGCTACGTCCAACGGAAAATCCTAGATACAACCCTGGAAGTTTCTTTCAGGATGTTCATTATGGATTTGCGCACGTGTTTTGACCACGCCCTTTTGTAGGCAAATTTCTTTCACACAACCCTGCTCAACTGCCTTCGCGACGAAAACCAGGGTCTTTATAAGTCCGAAACTCGATTTTTATTCTCCCTTCTTAATTTTCATTTTTCAATCGAACCACAACATTTTAAAAAGCATTCCGCAGAAACACATTTCACCCAGGTTGTGATGTCACCAACTTCCCCAGTTACTTAGGCAAAGTATTACAACAAGATGGCGGATGACAGGATTGTCTTTGATCAAAATTAGTGCTGTTGTTTTGTTTACTTGGAGTACCTTCGCCTGTTTGTCAATGAGAAAGTCAAAAATTTGAAATTATGATTTTTGTTACCATTATCCTTCAAAGTGCCACTTTTTTCGGTTTCCATTTTATTTATTTGTTGAAATATTCCAACGTTTGCGAGTAATTTGTGGTATCGATGGACTTCGTCCGATAAACATGCGAAATTGAACGCCACCATTTGTTTTCGTGACGTCATAAGTATGACACATGGCACAGTTGACAACGGCCAGCAACACGATATTTTCCTCTATGACGACGAGACGAACCAGTTGAAGTTGTAGCCATTTTCTCTGCGTTTGCCATGCGTGTCAAACTTATGATGTCACAGCGCCCCCAATAAAGCGACCGAAAATTTTCGCATCCGAAGTGGCATATTTCGCTATTTCAACCGTTGATAAAATCGCTTCTGTTCAACCAAATTTCGTTCTGATAGCAGATTTCAAAATCGGAACGTACAAATTTTTATTTGGGGAAATAAAATGGAAAGCAAAAATTTGGTGGCAGTGTCACTTTAAATGAGAAGATTAGGTTCGATTGAGGTCAAATTACAACAATGTTAAAAAAGGTTTCCCGCGTTCCTAAAGTGGATATGGAAGACAAGGACTCGATTATTATGTTCGGTCCGTCGTCGCAGTAATATCGTACCTGCATTTCAATGGTATTTCGATCTTCTAAAGAATGATCTAGAATTCCTGGAGTATCAACTACCTGCAATGAAAAACCAACAGTGTTCGTGTTTGTCTAGATGCGAGTTGGGTTCCATGTGCCCTGATCATGTGCCAGGATTAGGATAGTTTGGAGTTAGAAAGAGTTATAACGGTAAGTTTATTGTGTTTTATCTTGTTTACCGTATGTGTTATAAATTCATTATTTTGACAAGTGCCTTTCTTTGACATACACTTGTTCAAGGTGTTTTTCTCGCATATTGTCTTTGAACGCAAAGAAAACCAAGGAGCGACGAGAAAGGCTCTACGGAAACCAAGCTATAGTTTTATATCCCGCTCAACCAGTGGAACACATTGTGGAACACAAGCGAGAGAGCATTTCGAACGAAAATCAAACCGAATCATCAAGTTACGATACAAGGAAAGAAAGGTTTGGTCACGATTTTTCCCGCAAAAGTTTATAACACATACGATAAACAAGATAAAACACGTTAAACTTACCGTGAAACTGTCAGTCATGATCATGGCACATGGAATGTATATTCGCAGACTCGCGACATTATAGCCAACCGCACAGTGCTTATCTGCACAGTGTTGTGACATGCTACTGTAAAAATAGCAAATGATTTAACATTTTCGCGTCTCATTAATTATTAGTTGTTTATCTCCCGTGCATTTGATTGGTTACTTTCTTCTTGTGACACCCTTTTGGTATATATATAAGCCCTATTTATTTTATTACATGTTCTCGAAACGTCAGTATTTCGTTCCTCAAATCTTGGCAGTTCACCACCTTTTCGCTTACTTTTTTCACAGTTGAAATTTGTTTTATGATTTTGAAAACGCTTCAATACTGCCATAAGCCTGATTGACACACTTGTGAAACAATCATAATCATAAGTGCAAGTACAAGCATATGTCGGTAAATCCCGAAAACCGACGGACAATAGCTGTCACTCGAAAATAAAGATGACGGTGGCAAAACCACTAAAAAACAGATTTGCAGAGAAAACGCTTCGATACGGTTTATTGCCGATTTATCACAAATATTTATCGAATTTTCAGTTTATTTTTACAGTGAAAATTTTTTAACATTATATAAAACGTTATTTTGTATGTTTTTTTACTGTCCTTTAAATACACCTAAAAACGTGTTTATATACTTAGAAATTAATCAACCATGTTTGAATGTTGGTCGATTGAAACGAATCACCCAAATGGCGTACTCGGAACTAACCGGTTGGCCCTACCATTTTAGAAACCTTTTGGTAAGAAATTGATCGCGGCCCCGATTATCACCCTCGCCTTTGGCGCAAGGGTCAATGTCTTAGTATCAAATGGTATAGTTACTGTACCTGCCATCTAAGATATTTGTAGTCCGTGTGACCAACAAAAAGAGACTTGGTGGTAAAGGCATAAGGTTGGACTTCGACATCAGCCCGAGTGATCTACGAACAAAGCAATGAATTGACAAACTGTGTAAAAGCACGCTTTTACCATATAAAATATCATAAATTATTATACGGCTATTAGTGGTAATAATTTTGGAATTTTCCCACGCAATCTCATGGTAGGTTACGCACGCGTGCTCCGACAAAGCAGAATTTTCTTTTTTTGAAAAGAAAACCGCGGTACCATCAGAGACGTTGTCTGGAGGCTTGGCATATCAATAGGGCCCACGCCCCATTGAATCGCGACGACAGTGGTTTATTACCAGAAGCTTATTTGCATCTTGTTAATAGATAACGTCTGCCTCGTGGCGTCTCAATCCTTCCAAGGCAGAGGAGCGGCTAATAGGGATCCTAACTTTACAACGATCACCCCTGATGAAGACACTAGATTGGAGTGTCGAAACGTTGGATCATGGACAGTAACTTTTAAAGTTACGTTCAAAAACTTTTTAAAGCCAGAGTAGCGTCAAACTATGTCTTGTTAATTTAAATTTTGAAATTCCAGAGTATGTTAACAATGGAAAAACCATGGAACTGTATAGCATTCTTTCTAAGTTTAGACAGCAAAACTAATCGTCCTCAAGCGCTTTTATGTACCGTTTATGCACCGTGTACTACACGTAAATGTACTGTACGTACTGTACGAGAAACGCAAGATTTCCAAGCGTTTTTCTACGTATGTTTACGCACGAGAGCTTCGCAAGCGTAAACACGCAAGTTGAAGCATCGAGCATGTTCAACTTTTGTTCATATTAGTGACCATACTAACCTTGTTAATAAAACTTGATTTACCGACATTGGGAAAACTAAACAAAAAGCAATGTAATTCTATATATCAAAGTGACTGAAGACAATAATAGTTATCAGAAAAAGACGTAACAATAATAACTGAAGTAGGTCACAAAACATTACTAAATCCTACTTCACATACACTTCTGTATAATGATACTCCTAGGTTTAAACCATTTACTGAATAGTTCTTGTAAAATGTTTGACAAAGTATGCAAGTTTGCATAATATCATTTTGTGTTAATTGTGCAATTTGTTTCTATAAGAAATTAATCGTTTTGACTTGGGTTGAAATTATTGGTTCATTTCTGACTCTTGATATTATGTTTTGTGTATGTTTTCAAAAATGTACATAGCTGAGAAAAATAGAAAAATTGCGTGGGAGACGTACACCCTGTACATAACCGTGTAGGGGACTGAAACCGACGTACAAAACACCACTTCACTTTTTGCCCGGAACATTAGTGCTCCATGAGTTATAGAACTCATTGCGAGTCTACGAAGTGACCGGCTTATAGCCGACTAATTTCTAAGTACATAAACCGTTTTTACGAAGGGTACTCGCGTTCTCGTAATATAGTAAACACGTATGTTATGTATGTTGACTCGCTAATTCCAAATCTTCCAAATTCAAAAATTCCAAATTTTCAGATTTTAAATCGGTTAAATATTGGCCGAGATAATGTTCAAACATTTCTTCGATGAAACGGGCTTTTGAATTTTTGAAAATACACAAATACACGGCCACAGCGTGCGAGGTCTGGGCATCATGGATGGGGAAAATCCCATAGGGGGGATAGAAAAGGCAGGCAAGGGGATTATTGCAGATTCGTATTTCTTAATAGATAGTATAAAGAAGGGACCACACACACACACTTGTGTTTCAAAGAGATTTCGCATGGCAAAACTCACCCACATATTAGTAACGTTCTTGTGTTTGGATCAATGGAAGGCAGTCTTGACAAGTGCTGGCGAACTGCAAATGTACAATTTCAAACTATTTATTATACTTACGAATATTATGAACTACTGTAAAAATATATGTCCAAACCTGTTGTGTTTCTATAACTTATGACAGCAATTAATACTAATAACACTACAGTTAACATCCCCCTTTAAAAGCTGTGCAAATGTCACTGATCACAAAAATTTGCTATTTGCCAACCACACTTAAACCATCAACTAGCAGGGGCAGATTTAGTGTAAACTCATCCTAGTTATACAAGAGTGATAAAAAAGTAGAGTGTTGTGTAGGCAGTGTTTTGGTTATAGAGCAAAGCGAAAACGTGGTGAACTGCCGAGATTTTAGGAACGAAATAATGACGTTTAATGCCCCAAAATGGACGTCGGTAAAACTGGACGACGCCTTTCAGACAGGTTTGCTGAACATCTTCGTTCCGTAAGGAACTGATGTTGACAAACCTGTAGCCCTCCATTTCAATAGCTCTAACCATTTGGTTTCAGACATGAAAGGTGGTCATGATAATCGCAAACGGCAAGAGAAGCGTCTCATTTTAAAACTTGGCACCACACAATTTCCCACATTTTTTTATTATTTTAGTTTGCGAGGAACTTTATTATTAGTTCATGTACTTTCATTCCTTTTCAAGTTTTTGTTTCTTATCGCTTTACTATTACATAGTCCCCTTGAATGTACATTCAAACTATTTATTATATGTATGGAGCCCTTCATCAATCATAACGTCAGTAAATTTTGAAGGAAATCTTGAAAGATTTTAAACGCTAATGGGAACGAGAATGCATTGCTATTTGTGAGAAAAAACCTAGACAAAAATACCTAGACAAAAAAGCCGAAAAATGCCTGGGACGAGCCACCTGAAACACAACACAAACACAACGAATCTATCTGGCATGTTGCTCGCTTCGATGATAACTCCAAAGGTAGTTACCAGACCCTTTGCCACTTGCAAAAAATTCTCATGGGGAATTCAAAACGGCGCTTTTTGGCAATGTTCGAACTTCGAAGAGAGATATCTCCGAAACTAATCAACCAAATGGTCCTTTATGGTCTTCAATAATTTAAGAGCCAATCAGGAGATCCTTGTAAAAAAGAGCACGAAAAATGTTCCTTAGTACCACAGATATTAGTACTGTCAGTATTTTCGTCGGCATGTTTCTATCAAGTTATTCAGGGAAGCATCCAGCCAATCAGAGCGTATAGTATCATTGCTATTACCTAATATCTTACAGATAATTTAGAAAACCTGTTCTAGTTAATATGAGTGTGTTGTTGTGTTCCAATCAATGTTATACAATACCTTGTTCTAGATACTCTAAGCTTTGTTTTTGCTTCTTCATGATAGTACACATTCTGAAACAAAAACAACACCGATCAGTACCAACATAATATTCCCTTTATACCTCAGATATATAATATGACTGTCATTGTGTGTATTTCACATAACAATTCTAAGTTCAGACCTGGCCATATGAATTTTTGCAGGCGCGTGGTATATCGCGCGCCTCAGCAACGTCAGGCGCACGATTATAAAACTGTCAAAAACTACGCCTAGAGACTGGATTAACATGGACAAAACTGAGTAAAAATTTATTTGGAAAAAACCAATATTTTAACAATCAGTAGTTACTATAATTATATGTATGTATATTTACATACAAAAATCTTTTTCAAATTCAACTTAATTCAATGTCAACATCGCTGTCTTCAAATTCGGAATCGGATGAGCTTGACGTATCTACACTCTCGTTGTCAATGCCTATGATGTCTTTCTCTTTTTAGATGGGTTTTCTTCATCCACGGTGTTGATATAGCGAATTGAACTTTGCGCCTTTTTCCGATGTAGATTTCTAATGCACGGTTGAGAATTTCTTTACGTTCGTTCACCGACCAGGCTTTATCATTCCCTTTGACGCAACGCATGTGATCAATTCGATGAAGAGACAATTTGGACAGTCAAGTCTTTTGAATGTCAAGATCCTTTGCCACAGAACTTTTGCAATGCTTGCTACACTGCTTGAACTTTCGACGAGTCTTTCGAACAACTTGCCATCGAAATCCGACTTACTCCAATTTCATTCATCAGATCACCACGAGGTGCGCGATTTGCCGATTTCGTGCTCTCACAATCGACGTGCGTGGGGAGGCGATCGCGTGCCTCAAACGGCCAGGCCTGTATGTTATTCTTGAATATTTTTACTTTTCAAATATTTTGCCATAATTTTTAAATAATTTAAATTTTTTATTGAAACACAATCTTGAGGACTGATGACTAAAGGTTTCAATTCACTAATTCTGCCAAGTTTGCTGGATTGGTACAATAAGTACACAGCGTGCCCTCAGGTCGGCTGATAAGCTACTGGTTCAGCAACCTATGCAGTACATATCGTCTAAAGTCCTATGGCACCAAAGCATTTTCCGATTGGGGGCTGAAATTATGGAATGGTAATTAGTAATTAGCTGAAGACACAATTTATTTAAATTAGCATTTTACTAAAGACATTTAGATATTATATAGGTAATTTATATAACTTTTTGTAATTTGCTTTTAGATATCATTATTTATTTATTATTTTAATGTGGTTAAATTTATTTAGGCAAGGTTAACTGCTGATGTAGTTAACCAGCGGTCTTCTCTTTCATAGTTCTTGGGGAGTCCCAAGTTATTAAGAAGTCACAGGGCGCGCACGAGGGTCACTCACGCTTGCATGCTCGTTGGTCGCTCTTGCTTGCTAGTTGCTAGCATTGCTAAACGTTTAATTGCTATATAGCTCTCAGCAGTGGATTGCTTGCTTGCTTCATGTTCCGCGTTCTTTGCTGGCACGCCATTCAGTAGTCTCTGTTGCCCTGCATGTAATCCTGGCTTGCTTCAATGCCTGGATAGCGAGTCTTTATACCAATCGACGTGACCGACCAAGTCGAATACCTGTAATAGTATTAAACGGCATCGTTTGCGTCCGTTTCCACTAGTGTCGCTCCACTAGTTTTCAGTCAAACTACGTAGTTCCACCAACGAACCTGGGGAATTCGGTGGTTACCGCCCTGGAAGGGACACTGCATGGTTAAACTGGTGGATGTACCTTGAGAAGAAGGGTTACCTGTTACCTATAGGCTCGTACCATCTTTTTTATTTATACGTTTTTCCACTCAGTCATTTTGAATCGAGGCTTCAAAAAACCTAGGCGCAAGAAACCTTTTTTGAACGGTTAACTTGTTAGACTTTCCTATGAGCTACCACCGGCCTTTTTTGCCTTTATCGCTCTGGGTATTTAGCCTTTGGTAGTTTTACTCGTTAGGTTTTGTTTTGCTTCTATTCGCGTGTCATGTGCACGTCTGTTTGCTTTTAATGTTTACACAGCCATTATTCCTACCATGTCCATGGATCCTGCATGCATTATATTGCTTACAATAAATATTAATTGTCCGTTTTGCCTGATTCTTTATTCGAATTTGCTATCACAATGTGTGGTCTTCTGACGCTAGCCGTTGCTCATATTCTATAGACTATACGCAGTTTGCATGTTGTCATTTGCTATCCGATTGCCATAGTCTTTTGCTATCAGCGTATCACCGTTTGTTGCCTTCACTCTTCAGTTACTATATTTCACTGGTTATTTACTATCACATTGCCATGAAATGTCGCCTAATTACAGTAGATGCGAAATCGCGAGGTTCATTTGCTATTTCATTTGCTATTGCAATGTGTTGCCGTCAGTTGCTATCGCCGTTGCCCACTTATTCGATTTACAGTGGCAATCGCGTCTAATGCCAAATGTACTCTTGCTCTGGCTGAGTAAGATCACCGCCCAAGGCGGAATGTTTTGGTAGGGACGTTAATTTGATAAGAGTTTAGGTTTGGTTTAATCTGAAACGGTTTTTATTTCTTATCTTGCTTTTGCACCTGAGAGTATTTTTATGTTTGGCATAAAGAAACGGCGGCTGCTCCAGGCTAAGAGATTGTATTATCTCTCACCCCCTTTTTAGTTAACCTGGCTTATCCTATTCAATAACAAAGTTATAACTGTTCATTTGCTATAACATTGCCATGAAATGTCACCTATAATTAGATATCCAAACATTATATAGATATGCTATCGCAGTTTGTTGCCTTCGTATAGAGAAACCTTCAGTTGAGAAATCGCGATGCAGTTGCTATTGCAATATGTTGCCGTCAGTTGCTATCGCCGTGATAGCTCACTTAATTCGATACACAGTGGTAACCGCAGTATGCACATTGCTTAATTCAGTCGTTTAATATTGCTGTTCATTTGCTATCTAATATCGCCAAATTCGATTTTCTTTTGCGTTCGTCGTGTATCAGTGCAGTCATTCGCTAAATCTGCTGTTTATTTGCTATCACATTGCCAAGTCGCCGAATTTGATTTCCTTTTGCTTTTCGTTGTGTGTCAGTGCAGTCAGTCGCTAAATCTGCTGTTTATTTGCTATCACATTGCCAAGTCGCCGAATTTGATATTCTTTTGCTTTCGTCGTGTATCAGTGCAGTCAGTCGCTAAATCTGCTGTTTATTTGTTATCACATTGCCAAGTCGCCGAATTTGATTTTCTTTTGCTTTCGTCGTGTGTCAGCATAGGTAGCCCAGACACAAATTTCGAGTATGAATAGATAGATATACATAGTTATATTATTATTTTTTATAATTCATTTATTTACTGCATAAAAATGCATACTGTCAGCCTGTAATTGTTCATATCTTCTTTCATAACATCAATATATTCTATATGACTTGTTTATAGATCATAAAGCTTAGCAGTGTTTCAGAATATTCATCAAATACACTGCTACTCTATATTACCCCCTGCGGTGTTCATCTCGCTTAACCGTCAGATAAACATTGTTATATTACTATTTTTATCGTAAAATATACAGGAAAATCACATTTACTGTTAGGACTAACTGGCTACTTAATGTGAATTTTCCCTCTTACATGGTGTATTAAGTAGCCAGTTAGTCCTAACAGTAAATGTGATTTTCCTGTATATTTTACGATAAAAATAGTAATATAACAATGTTTATCTGACGGTTAAGCGAGATGAACACCGCAGGGGGTAATATAGAGTAGCAGTGTATTTGATGAATATTCTGAAACACTGCTAAGCTTTATGATCTATAAACAAGTCATATAGAATATATTGATGTTATGAAAGAAGATATGAACAATTACAGGCTGACAGTATGCATTTTTATGCAGTAAATAAATGAATTATAAAAAATAATAATATAACTATGTATATCTATCTATTCATACTCGAAATTTGTGTCTGGGCTACCTATGGTGTCAGTGCAGTCAGTCGCTAAATCTGCTGTTTATTTGTTATCACATTGCCAAGGTCGCCGAATTCGATTTTCTTTTGCTTTCGTCGTGTGTCAGTGCAGTCAGTCGCTACATTTGCTGTATTTGTTATCACAATGCCAATGTCGCCGAATTCGATTTTCTTTTGTTTTCGTCGTGTGTCAGTGCAGTCAGTCACTAAATCTGCTGTTTATTTGTTATCACATTGCCAGTGTCGCCGAATTCGATTTTCTTTTGCTTTCGTCGTCATGTGTCAGTGCAGTCAGTTGCTAAATCTGCTGTTTATTCGCTATCATATTGCCAGTATCGCCAAATTCGATTTTATTTTGCTTTCGTCGTGTGTCAATGCAGTCAGTCGGTAAATCCGCTGTTTATTTGCTATCACATTGCCAGTGTCCTGCTGTTTATTTGCTATCACATTGCCAGTGTCGCCGAATTCGATTTTCTTTTGTTTTTCGTCGTGTGTCAGTGCAGTCAGTCGCTACATTTGCTGTACTTGTTATCACATTGCCTATGTCGCCAAACTCGATTTTCTTTTGTTTTCGTCGTGTGTCAGTGCAGTCAGTCGCTATTCGCTAAATCTGCTGTTTATTCACTATCACATTGCCAGTGTCGCCGAAGCAAATTTCGAAACCGTAGACGGTCGGACACCTCTTTGATGGTCGGTGGAATCTTTTTAATTTTATTATGTATATATATAGTTTACTTACAATGGGTTACATAAATATTGATTATCAACCAAAAAATTTCAAGTTCGTTTGCATAGCCGAGTGGTCTGTGTTATTGATTTTTAGTTGTGAGAGCGGGGTTCGAATGTTGGGTGAGTATATAATTTTTCCATTTTTTTTAATTTTTACTTTACTTTTTTCTTTTTAATAGGGTTAGGATTAAGGTTAGGTTGGGGTTAGTTTTAGGGTTTGGTTTGAATATTATCAAAAAAATAGGCGCGCGTAAAAAAGTCCCAAGATTCCACCGACCATCAAAGAGGTATCCGACCATCAAAGAGGTATCCGACCATCAAAGAGGTATCCGACCGTCTACGGTTTCGAAATTTGCGTCGCCGAATTCGATTTTCTTTTGCTTTCGTCGTGTGTCAGTGCAGTCAGTCGCTAAATCTGCTGTTTATTTGCTGTCGCCAAATTCGATTTTCTTTTGCTTTCGTCGTGTGTCAGTGCAGTCAGTCGGTAAATCTGCTGTTTATTTGCTATCACATTGCCAGGGTCGCCAAATTCGATTTTCTTTTGCTTTCGTCATGTGTCAGTGCAGTCAGTCGCTAAATCTGCTGTTTATTTGCTGTCGCCAAATTCGATTTTCTTTTGCTTTCGTCGTGTGTCAGTGCAGTCAGTCGCTAAATCTGCTGTTTATTTGCAGTCGCCAAATTCGATTTTCTTTTGCTTTCTGTCGCTAAATCTGCTGTTTATTTGCTATCACATTGCCAGGGTCGCCAAATTCGATTTTCTTTTGCTTTCGTCGTGTGTCAGTGCAGTCTGTCGCTAAATCTGCTGTTTATTTGCTATCACATTGCCAGGATTTAAATCCACCTCAAGAACTCTCACCTTCCCAATGCAGCTCGTTTCAGCTGCTTGCATCTATATAGTGAATCACCATACTTCATGAGCCTCACATAATCTTTAGCTACACTAAAAAATAAATGTTCACAAGATCATTAGATCAACAACCAAGATGCTACCAGGGTTTGAATTGGTGGAGTGAAAACGATGTGCATTTTTTCCCGAAAACATGATGTCCAAGCGGGCCCTCTCATATAATAATGGTGTACAAAAAATTGAATGCCAAAAGGAATTCTAGGCTAGGCATGAGATACTTTCGGTTGCCATTGCCCCTGTTGGTTGTGGTTTAAGAGATTGGAATGTTTTATATAAAATCACTAAAATGCGTGACAAAGATCAAATTTCAGCCGCCATTTTGCACGGGCAGCTCCTGGAAATCGCGCGGGAAAGTGATTCTTTCCCAAGGCACTTTAGAGCAGACACGCAAAATATGGCATCGACGACAATCGTCAATCGATTATGGCTTTTCATTACAATTTTAATAGCAATTTTTGCATGGCTGCGGGAAATACACACAATTTTTTCACCTTTGGGAAATAGGACTGTTAACTTAACTTGTTTGTGTTCAATACTGAGACTAATTTTCTTTCTGCATATCGTTTTGAAAAGTGATGAGCAACTTTTACTATTTGGGCCAAAACGATGTGCAAATTGCACATTGCACACCGTTAATTCGAACCCTGGATGCTACATATAACTATATAACTTCCCTCAGAAGAGAAATCAACCCCAATACTGTACAATACAGTATCAAGCTTAATTAATAACTTTGTTGTAAATATAGTAGTTGTGTTTTTAAAATCTAACATAAATATATTGTATTTGTCATAAATATAACATAAATATACAGTATTAAAGTCTTGCATTGAGTGTTTTCTAGCTGTAGTTTGTCACAGGTAAGAAATCAGTTTAACGGTAATCAATTTTTTTGTCTTTTCAGATAGTTTTCAGTTTTTTATCAAAACCACCTCACCCTACTGTCAGCATTTTTCTCTGTCATTATTATTTTATAAAACAAATACCAAATGGTTTTCCATGCAGGTAATGTGGTCCAAACACTTGGGATTTACGCCTTTCAAATTAAGTCTTACAAACATCCCACATGTTTATATCACAGTATCTCATGGAAAACAATTTGGTATCCTTTAATGGCACTACGACAGAATAATTGCCTATCCAAATTTTGAGTTTATTTTTAAGTACTTTTGAAATGATGACAATTCATATTGTTCTCTCTTAGTCAATAACTCATCTTATTCCAGAGATATTCAGGTCTTTGAAAGATGCAAATGAGACAGATTATGACGTCATTTACTCACACAAATTTCCAGAAAGACAAATATCTCCGGAAATAATTGGTAGATTGTATAAAAACTTTTTAGATGTATGCTTATACGAATGGTGCACGGTACATAAATTGATGGATATTTTCCATTTTATATGAGTAAAATGATGTCACCAGCACATTTGCATATTCGGAAATCATGAATATCTTTGGAAAAAGATGATATATTGACTAAGAAAAAACACTATTATTCTTCATTTATTCTATTATTCCTCAAGTATTTCTAAATAAAATCTAAATAAGGTTGACAATTTTCCATCGTAGTGCCATTTAATATATAACAACTCACTTATCAATCAAGTGTCTTGCAGTATTAATCTGTCCAAGGGCTAGTTTATAGTGGTCCTTGTCATACAAAACATTCATGAGATCTGCATAGAATGGATGCACATCCTGAAAGATTTTTAAAAAGGCATTTTGAACTACATAATTATATTAATCATTAACACTACATTTATAGATGATACATGGATCAAGCCTATCACTGAGAGGCGTGCGATCGCACGTGCACGCCTATTCACATGCCTGCAGTAAATTAGGCGTAGCTTTTCATCATGATTAATTTCCGCGCGGAGCAACATTTTTTATCACAACCCGAAGAAAAATGTTGCATCGCGCAGGAAATTGCAGTGTAGTGCATAGGGTGAGGCGGTTAATCGATATACCGAAAAAAACCGATGTTTTTTTAAAACCGATTTAACCGATGTTGCTTTTGGAGAAAAACCGGAAAACCGAAAAACCGAAAAAAATCGGTATTTGTTGCAAAGAATCAAGTGTTTGCGCTTACACACGGAAAATCTGAAGAGATTTTGTTTGAAATTTGATAACGTCTTCGAAACACCGTACGTTTCTTGCCAGGTATGATCTCCGATATAAGAACGGAACAGCTTGATCTATTCGAGCTTGAACGGATAAGCGGATCAAAGCAGTCTTGGAGCGTTGACGAGCCTCAAGAAATCAGAGAAGACGTCGTCAGCTGCATCCCCGCGTGATCGTCTCTCCAAAGAGATCGAATGCTACATCTCTGCATTTCCTATTATTGACGGAGACGACGATCCTCTGCAATGGTGGAAGTTAAACACGAAAGAACTACCTTTAATCTTTAATTAAACTTATTTATACACGGTGGCCTATTCAGTAATAAAAACTGGTTTTCAAAGGGCCGTGTTACTATAATACAAAATAATAAAAAATACAAAATACAAAATTACGAACTATATCCTATTATAACTATATACATGCACAATTTACGCTATTTGAGTAAGGCCATTAGTCATACAGTATTTAAATCATTGCGTTTTTCATTCGCCATTTAAGAGATAAAACGGACAAATTTTGGAAATTATCAGTTATTTCACATGGTAGTTCGTTCCAAGCCTTTGCAGCTCTGTACGAGAAACTTCTTTTAAGGAAATTTGTCTTTGGTTTGAGCAGAGACAATTTGGTATTATTACTTCGTAAATGATAATTATCATTTTCACATATTGTAAATAACTCTGAAAGATAATTTGGTGACCTTCCGGTTAAAGCTTTAAAGGTCATTAGCGTTTCTCGTTTTTTTTAGAGCCTCATCAATTGACGTCCATTCGAGATTTTCTAGTATTTCAGTGGAACGAACAGCATATGTCTCCCCAGTTATCACGCGCGCCGCTCTCCTTTGTAACTTTGATAATTTATTAATATGGGTACTACAACCATCATTCCAAATAGTAGAGCAGTAATTAAAGTGGGGCAAAACAAATGCATTGTACATTTTTATTAGAGCGTCCTGTGGAACAAATAATTTTGCCCTTCTAAGTAGGGCAATGTTCCCTGAAATTTTTTTACATTGTGCTTCGTTATGTTTATTCCATTTTAGGTATTCATCAAGGATGATACCAAGAGATTTTTTGTGGGAGACCCGTTTGATATTATCGTCTCCTATTGTAATTACAGGGCTTTCATCAATTAAGGCCAGACGATAGCTGGAGCCTATTATCATAAATTCTGTTTTTGTTTTGTTTAATGTAAGTTTATTTGCAGTAAGCCATCGGTGAATGTGCCAACAATCGAGAAGATATCTTGCCATCCAAGCGAGCAGTTCCACATCAGAGAGACTTTTTAGTAAAGCAGGGCAAGTTACTACAGCGGCACGAGCACAGCTGAAACCTGAGAGAGTGGATATAAGCTTGTGTTCATGGCAGAGAACTTATAGTCGTTTTGTGTGTTATTTGTAAATATAATTGTGATATTTGTACATGATATTTATAAATCTTATTGTAAATTTTATCTGATTTCTTTGTACTTCGTAGTCAGGATGTTTATAATTAATTAATACAATTGTTTTTCAAACTGAAGTCTTGCGCGCGTAGCGTCATGCATGTTTTTTAACTGTAGTTTCGAGCGCGTTTTAAAAAACCGATTCACTCGGTTTTTTCGTTTTTTTCCGGTCGGTTTTCGGTTTTTTATAAAAACCGCCTCACCCTAGTAGTGCAAGACAAACTGTCAAAGGCAAAGTGTTTTAAAAATACAGAATTGACAATCACAACAGGATCAGATTACAGACTCTACTCTCTAAACCACAATGGCAACAGCGACAATCACGGCCCGAGAGAAAAAGGGGAATTCTGTGACATTACAGACGTTCAAAAATTGGGAAAAGAAAGCATATTTGGGATAAAAACTGTAGAAGATGAGGCTGGGCGAACGATTGTAAATTTCATCTGGTGCAAGCTTTGCGCTAATAGAGAGATATTATGAACAACCCTTTAGTTAATGGGAGCGCGAAGATTTCTGCTCGTTCGTTCATCGATGGCACAAACTCCGTAACGAAGAGTCAGGTATGTTTACCAAAACTTGTGGCTTTGATTTTTGGTAATGCACAATCTGATTCAATTGCTGTGTTTAGGTCATGAGACATTTAGAGAACTCAAAAGGTCATGACATTGCGCTACAAAAGGAGAGAGATCTTGGCGATGAATAAAAACGACTTTTATATACATATATTATTGTAAAACTTTATACTTATTTTCAATTTTCAGATAAAAGCGAGACTTTTAAAGTTTAAACCATGGATTTCCAATGTAGACATTGTTTATGTCAATTTCTAATTAAAAATACGAATCAAAATATGCGTTGTAGACACTAAAAAAACATCGCACGCCACTGTCGCCCAAGGCGTGCGATGCACCGCACGTCTGCCATTTTCCTCAGTGACAGGCTTGATGGATGATCTTCAAGTTCAAAACCTCACAGGGGTCGATCTGGAAAGGATTTAACCTGCACCCTTTTGATTGCTGGTGAGATGCATAATTCAAATTAGCTAGCGAGACTCACACATTCACTACATCAGTGTATAATATTACTAAAAATATGTGTTAACAATGTGTAGTTCCAGAAGAAATCTATAACCGGGTGAGTCAGAGTCATCTTAATTTTCCAGATGGTCATCAAAGTAGTCACATATTTGATAAAATATCTTTCTACTGATTGTACATTTAATGCAGCGTAACAAGATAGAACGTGTTTTCCGGTATCGTAGTCTTTATATTTTAGATATTACGGCCCGTAATCGCTACCGATAATCGTCAATGCAACTATTAAATCTTTGTCCTTGGTGACGAATACTGGTATATGCAGACTTAGTCACCACATTTGCGACTGGAAGGAACTAAAATATTCAAGGTGATCAACAATTGCTTTTGTCTTGCACTTGCTCTGAGAAATATGAGTAAAATCATGTTGATTAAATCGGTTTACTAGTTTTATAGGTTTAGTTAGTGTTGACTTCAAACCGCGACTCATCACATTGTTGATGCCATTAATGGCAGTTTAACACAACAAACCGTGGGGGCACTATTTTTCAGAAAAACCGCAAACTTATTCTTGCTGTCAAGTAGCAGGCTTTTTTGCGTTTGTAAGCTGACTTTGAATTTTATTTAAATCGAAGTGGCGTTGTTCACTCGAACAGTGTTTCACTCCATAGTTTTTGTGGACGACTGAAATGTCGCAAGTATATGAGCAGGACAATGTTTGCCTATCATGCTGGTTAGTTTCTCTGCCTCTTGTTTAAGGTGCTTCGTTTTCTCGAGAATCCAAGCAACATTGATAGCACCTTGAATTTTGGAAGATTTGAATGTTTTCAACACATTGCAGATCTCAAATAAATGACTCTATTACATGGATAGTTTAAAACACTGACTACTACATGGATAGCAAGGTATGCAGGACAACAAAATATTCCACAAACATGTTTGTATAAGAATTTAACTAAAGGTAATACATACTTCAAGTCTTGGAAAATCTGTGATAATTTGTGACAACTTGTCGTGGTAGTTTTGCTGTGTGAATTTGATTTTCCGCATATAAAATTGTCGAATACGGGTAATCTTGTAGTGCCTATAAATTGGAATTTTAAACAAATTGAGTATTCAGATACAAACACTGTGCATACCACATTATGTATAATACATATAATATACTGTTGAAAGTCGTCGTTGCGTAGCTACAAAAAAGCTTCACAGCTTTACAATCTTGCCATTGCTTTTACAAAAAAAATCATTGTGTAACATTAACTTAAAAAAATCATTGAAGATGTCTGTGGCTGTCTCCCACATTATCGTCTGTCTAAAGAGATTGAATTGACTGTATTGCATAATGACATTTTGAGTGAGTTGCATGTTTTCTAGCTATAGTGTTTGTAACATGAAAAAAATCAGTTTAATAATTTCTCCATTTTTTCCAGCTGGTTTTCGATTTTTCACCAGAACCATCTCACTCTTATTGGTATAAGCTGGGTGATAAAGGGGTATAAACTCAGGGACTGATAAGGCCCAACAGTCAGTACTACCGGTGCAGCTGGTATACTGTAGCAATCAAATGTGAGTTTTAGGAGCTCAACAAAATTGTCTACCCACCATCCCACCGTTTGGTCAATTCTCTTTCCCACCAATTATAAAATTTACAGTTAACTCTCTTTGAATGACCACTCTCGTAAGCGACCATCTCCCTTAAGTGACCGCCTTTACAAATTTCCATTTTATTTCTTAGTCAAACACTGTATTTAGCATCTCTCGTAAGCAACCACTCTCGTAAGGCCAAAATAAAAAATACCTTGGTTTTCGGTTTCCCGACCCTAAATCTTTTTATTGAAATTTTGAAAAGCCTGGGTACGAGTTGCAGCTTGATTTGCATCCTGGGATAGAAAACATGGCTGCCGATCCAGGCAGTATTCTCAAGAACACAGACCAGACGACAACAATCTTGCCTTTATTAGTTTGTATTTTATTTTAATATTTGATATAATTTTGTAATTTCCAGCACCACGATTTACTCGCTTTCCAATGATAACGACTTTGCCTTTGTTTGTACTTCGTTTCAAAAAATTGCTGACATGCATAATTGCCATTCTCAAAGGAATAATGTCCAACTATTTCATCGTGTTCACTGACGGTATTAGAACGATAGTTGGATGTTGTTGTTCCATTCGATGTCTGACTGTGCTGTTTGTCTTGTGTTAACGCTACTTGTGGTGAATATTCTTGTAAGCGACCATCTCTCGTAAGCGACCACTTCCGTCCCGAGGTGGTCGCTTACGAGAGAGTCAACTGTATTGTGATAGTTGGTGGTCAGCTCAAGATATCACATGGTTGAATAATCAAAGTACCATAATGGCATGGTGAACGAAGATGATGTCTGGTACACCCAGTGGGTACACCCCGATATAATTTACAATTGGATTTACTCACAACCGACGATCTGGTCCCACTACGACACAACTGTCGATCCAACAGCAAATGACTACCGGTATTATAGACTTTATTTACACTACAGTACATAGTGTATGTCTATATTATTACAGTGTTACCTCACGATTTATAAAACCAAGCATTGAGACGTATACTTACCTATGAACGACAGTCGGCGTTTTTCTTTGAGTCTTGGACAATACTATGTCAATAAAATCCTGTTGGAAAGCAATGTAGTAAATAATTTAACTTCTCTGATACTCATTACATTACATTGATCCGCACATATACTTACTTTAGCCGTAGGAACTACGGTTATCTTCTTAAAGTGGTATAGTGCCATCTTTATTTTCAGAAGCAACTTTTCGCAACACAAACACGTGTCGTCTTTGCGTGGGGTATAACTCTTCCCGTTGCCGAGTCAGCAATATATCAGCGGTTTCGCATAAAAATGTTCATCAGATACTTCAGGACAACCGTCCCTGTAACCGACCCCAAAACAACAAAGATCCTAACACGAGTTTTCTAACCCCCCGCCTATTTACTAAGGACTTCAATTATGGGAGAATTAAAACTCGTTATGCGGGTTTAGGATTAGAAAACTCGTTAGGCGGGGGACTACGGTTAGGATCAAACCCATACCACTTGGGTTATATAGCGTCGTTTGTCAGTTATAGCAAACCCATACCACTTGGGTACAGGCTAGGGGGTTAGAGTTATGATTGGGGTTGGGTTCTAGTAGAGTTCTTGGATTCATGATGCCATTTTAGGATTCATTGCCAATATGCCAACAACTAAACGCGAACTTATATTACTTTTACTACTTGGGTTTAAAAATCTTGTGGAGTTTCTTAGATTCGGGAAAGTGTTTGTCAATGAGGTTCAAGAAATAACGTCCTATGTTAGTCTTGACATTCTTGCTATATGGAGGACAGGTTTTACCAGATCCCATTTAATAGTGAATCCCCCAGACCAGCTAATAAAACAATGACAGTGCTAACCAAGATCTTCAGCGACTTTGGTTTCAAAACAACCGCGCAAATCTATATAATATGAAAAGCGTCAACTTAATCCCTTGATATCAATCTCAACCTTACCAGCAGAAAATACCAACCCTACCGAAAACCAAACGACGTGTACTAAATTTAGATGAATGTCAGAGTTGTGAGTTTTATTAGAGTAGACCTCGTGGTCCAGTCTTCGAGTGTAGAATCCAGATAACAGAAATAAAATCATCATACAGTCACCAATCGATTTCATGGTCCTTCGAGCCGGATCTTGTGGAATTTGGAGTCAAGATGTCTGAAGATAATACGACGAATTTGCAAGTTCGTCCGGGGCATAGATTGTTTGTGGAGAAAACAATACAACATGTCCACGAGTTTCTGGACGATTTTCATGGTTCAGCGTGCGAGATTGACAAACTAGGAGGATATATATATAAAGCTACTCGACAAGAAAGAAGTTCTCAATAAGCTGAACGAAGTTATAATCGAAAAGTACCATTTTAAAGGGAAAAAGATAAGAGATTTTCTGGTAGCTGGTGAATTTAGCGAAACAGGGAGCCGAGCGTACATTGATAAAGATCGACAGAGTTGTATAAGAGAGTGTTTTGTTGTCAATCAAAATCAAACAGATGTAATGTCGCCAAATCCAACGAAGTTGAAAGCAAGGCTACCTAATTAATTAACTTTGAAAAGGTTCTCGGGAGATTCAATGTCATGGCAATCGTTCTGGGACAGCTACGAAGCTGCTATACACACAGCGAAGATGTTTCAAAGGTAGACAATTTTAACTATCTGAAACGTCTGCGTCTACGATTGCTGGATTTACCTTGACAGCCGAGAACTATGAAACTGCTGTAAAAGTGCTGAAAGAAAGGTTCGCAAATAACCAAGTCATTGTCTCCAGACATATGGATTCCTTGCTGAGTTTGGAAGGAGTTGCCAACGTTAACGAGATAAAGAAGGTACGTAAATTATCACGATACTATAGAGACACATTTGAGAATTAGTTTACAGAATCTTGGTGTTTCATCTCAGTCATATGGGTAACCTGTTGATTCCAGTGATTTTGAGTAGAATTCCTGAAGAGCGAAGACTCTAGTGGGTAGAAAGATTGATAAAGACAGTTAGAATGTTGATGAAGTTCTGTCCCACTTCAAGTATGAATTGGAAACTAGAGGGAGATGTAGCTTGTTAAATTCCAATTCCAACAGTAGATGCAGAAGAAGGAGAACACGCATGGGAGGGTTAAAGAAATGTCTCTGCATCCTCCTCCTTGTTTGCTGGCAGAAAAGATCGATCAAAGTCAAAGCCTTATTATTCCTTTTGTGAGCAAGAGCACCCTTCAGTGAAATGTGAAGTAGTGACTGATGTAGTTGCCATAAGAGGTATTCTTCGTAGAAGGGGGAAATACTTCCTCTGTTTGAATTCTGGTCACATTATCGAAGCTGTCCATCAACCCTAAGACGATATAAATATGGAGTGGTTTCACCATACAGCATTGTGTGAAGATACACGAAAGAGAGAGAGAGAAAACTTCCACCAGAACCACCAAACCAAGGAACCTCGTCGACCTTATGTATCAACAACAAAACTTCAGTTTTGTTACAAACAGCAACAAGCCTAGTCGGTCCATCAAATGATTCGAGAAGCAATATAAATGCCAGAATAATCTTCGAATTCTTGTAGCCCACACTCTATGTCACTTACAGGCTTCAGAACACCTTAAGATTACCAGTAATTGGAAATGACAATCACCTAATTATCAAGGCCTTATAGGAGATGAGACCCCGAGACTGAGGTCTTGTGATTTGATGCAGTTAGCCCTTACAAGCATTGATGGAATGGAACTATACATTAAACTATTCATCAATATCATCACCTCCAAGATCTTGAGTTGGCGATAACCCTGAAGCAAGAAGTGAAGTTGAAATTGATGTGTTAATCGGAGCTGATTACTACTAGAACTTTTTCACTGGCGAAATTAGAAAGAGAAGATCTCAAGGTCCTGTTGCATTATACACCAAGCTAGGATGGGTATTATCGGGCCGTCCATTAGTCTTCAACTGTAAAAAGAATCCAGAATGTGCTGCATTCAACATTTGAACGTTGGTATGTCGACCATCAACATTGAGAACAAGCCTGATGATGTCGAGGAGCAGCAGAGCAAGTTCTGATTAAATATCAGTGGAGGAAAAGTTCATTCAAGAAGTCAAGTTTGATGGTATAAGACATACGACGCCAAACTCCCATTCAAATAGACTCATCCTGTACTACCAGACAACCATTCGATCTGCGTAAAGAGATTGTACACCTTGCTGTCACGTCTTCAAGCAAATCCTGAAATCCTACATGAATATGACAGAACAATAAAGGAACAGCATAAAGAAGGAATCGTAAAGAATGTCCAAGAAGAAGATGTGTGCCAAGCAGGAAGTTTCCATTACCTGGCTTCCCATCGTGAAGTGGTTCGAATGGACAAGGAAACAACCACGGTACTCATCGTTTATGATGCGTCTGCTAAAAGAAAAGGACCCAGTCTGAACGAATGTTTCTATTCAGGTCCTCCACTTTCACCATTAATTTTCGACATCATGGTGTGTTTCCGAATGAAGAAAGTTGCCGTTATAGCCGATATCAAAAAAGCATTCTTGGACATATTCTGATATTCATTACTCCAGAACATCGAGACTTTCTTCGTTTCCTGTGGGTGGATGATCCCCTCATTAGCAGTCCAACAATAAAATAAATGAGATTTACCAGAGTGGTTTTTGGAGTGACATCAAGTCCTTTTATTCTTAACGCCACCATCCGTTACCATGTCAATCAGTATGCCGCCTCTGATCCAGAGTTCGTGAAAGAAATGTCGAAGTCTCTACGTTGATGATTATGCATCAGGTTCGAGTACTGTGTCATCCACAGTGGAAATGTGTAAGAAGATAAAGTCAAGGTTACAATCTGAAGGTTTCAACATGAGGAAGTGGAAAAGTAATTCCGAGGAAGTAACAAAGCAGCTCCAAGAAAGCAAAGATTCTCAGCAAATTCAATCTATTCCAGTTTCAACAACAGAACTACTGTACATGTGTAACAGAAAAAGATAAAGCATACGCCTATAGTCTGTTTTAACCAGAACAAAGAATCGTCTCCAAAGGTGCTTGGACAGAGATGGAACCACGTGAAGGATGAGTTGGAGCTTAGATCGTCTGCGCCTCAGAGACTGACATTATCACGAAACGAGTTGTTCTTCAAGTGGAAGGCATGCACTCATCCGACATTTAAGAGAAGTTGGTTACCATCTCGCTGAAGCGGTGTTGTTGCCTGATTAGCGAAGAACAGAAATCTACGCAATTACATGTATTTGGTGGTGCTTCCGTGTCTGCTTATGGGTCGTGCATTTATCTACGTTTCGAACATGAAACCGGTGCTTTCTGCAATCTATAGTATCTTCGAAAACCAGAGTTGTGCCCTTGGCAACCTAAACCATCCCTCTCCTTGAGTTTTGGCATGCCTATAATATCGATCAGCGCGTCGGTCGCAGAGTTTAAGAAGAGCTTTCCATGGCTCGTGGATCATCGATCGCGTGATCTGGTCGGATTCGACTGTCGCCCTGAGTTGGATCAGAAGTTTGTCCAAGGAATATAAACAATTTGTTCAAAACAGAGTGAAAGAGAATCCCGCAGATATCGCATCGACCAGGAAACGTTAATCCAGGCTGCAACTCCAATCTGCGAAGATGCCCTACTTTGACGTATGCCTTTCATATACCGACAGCCAGAGACAAAACGACGCAACGCCAACCAGCCAAAAAAGACCAAGAAAAAACGTGATCTGGTACAACCCTCCCTATAACAAGAATGTCAAGAGTAACATACATAGGACGTTATTTTTTGAACCTCATTGACAAACATTTTCCCGAATCTAACAAACGTATCCACGCGAGATTTTTAACCGCAACACCGTCAAAGTGAGCTACAGCTGTATGGACAACATGAAGAATAATCCTCAACAGCAAAACGACGAAGGACCCGAAAGAAAGCCCCAGATGCACTTGCCGGAAAAAAGACGAATGCCCCATCACCGGAAACTGCATGGCCAACTGATCTACAAGCCGAAGTGACTACAACAGACGACCAAACGACAAACTGACAGTACATTGGAATGACAGTTAAAAGAAGATACAGTAACCACCTGAAATCTTTTCGTGATAAAACATATCGGAACGAAACTGAACTTTCAAAACACATTTGGGAATTAAAAGAAAAAAAGAAATTTCAGACTGAAATGGTGAAGCACGCCGCTGCCTATACCAAAACGGAGCAAGGAGATGCCACCTCTCTTTAGAGGAAATTCTAGTTATCATGAAAGCTGATAGACTAACTTATTATATAAAAATAGGTACGCTCAGGCGTACATGTATCTGCGCTAATAATTATAAAATTGTGCGTATGCATGCATATGAAGATATATACTTCATTATAGTTCCTCTAGATTCGTGAAATATGACCTTCATTTAAAGTATTGTGCTTCTGTTACCGCAGTGCGAGCTATAAGTGCATATTGAACACAAGAACATTCATTGTTTTAGTGCATTTTAAGACGTGATATATTGTAAGGCGATGAATTGTACATTTGTACAATTCTGAAAACAGACTGTGGAATTACCGAGTCTAAAATACATAACATTCGTGTCTATTATATTACGTAAACGCGTATACCCTTCGTAAAGGCGCTGTTTAATCGGCCATGTTTGTTCCGTTTGGCTCCAACGAATATTGACGTGTGCTGAACTTCGGCTGGAGGCGTAAGCTGTCGTTTCAGCTTCTGATCATTGATCGGCTAACCGAGTTCTAACCGATAACACTAACAAACCGAAGCTACCCAACAAACAGCACAATAGCATTATATCTGCGCTTCCTCTTCGCGCAGATAAAAAAATAGGTAAGCAGTGCGTACATGTGTCTACTGGATTTTGCTATTAACATCTACAAGCCTATAGTTAACATTGTTGAGTTTGCACATGAATTTATACTGTTGACGTATTTATATAGCTGAATGCTTACAAATCTTGAACATCTCATATCTGACACCCAGACCAACTCCAATCTAGCTCAATCGATGAAGTGTTTATTATTGTTCGCTGGTTTTCTAGTGACAGCTTGTTCAGCTGTGTATTTTCCATTGTCCCTCACCTCACACAAATTGTTGTTGTTTGCCAACTGCATATGCATGTTAGTTGGTCTGCACAGCCATATACATTGTACACATTTTTCCAATTGATTTTTGTCCTTGATTACATGGAGGCGAGCTCGCTTGGTATCCGAGCTGCCTCACTAACCGAGAAAGTAATTTGTCCTGATATTACATGAGGTGAGCTTGTCAGGCTGACTCACAAGCGTGCCATTCACCAATCTGTTAGTTGGTCTGCACAGCCAGATACACACATTCAAAGTGATTTTTTGCCTTGATTACATGGAAGTGAGCTGGCACGATATCTGAGTTTTCTCACTAACCATAACAGTACTTTGTCAATTGTCCAATACTAAATGAGGCGAACATGCTCAAATTATAAATGCACTAAAATTATAAATATGTTTATGGTGTCAGCATAAACAGGAATCGTCTGCAGAGTCTGCACGCTGGCTAGCTTTGTGAGCCAACTTGCCTACATATAATCGAGGTGGTTTGTTACTGGCGTGCAATTTGCCAATGTTGAAAGTTTGGAAAATTTAACTACTCCTGCACT
Source organism: Chrysogorgia sp. JL179-B06 (assembly GCA_035772405.1). Taxonomy (NCBI): domain Eukaryota; kingdom Metazoa; phylum Cnidaria; class Anthozoa; order Scleralcyonacea; family Chrysogorgiidae; genus Chrysogorgia; species Chrysogorgia sp. JL179-B06. The sequence continues at coordinate 838,026 of JAYKKM010000102.1, read as the reverse complement.
GACAGAACTGTATCTGATTACTTAGAACTATATATTTGCTATGTATTTACATATATTTGCTATATATTTGCCTACAAGGCAACTTTCCAACCTTTAATAAACAACTGCATGGACCTAAGATTTTTAGCCAAATTTAGGAAATTAAGAGGATTTTACACTGAGAAATTCACCAAATCAACTGTTTAATTCTTTTTAACCTATTATATTCCAAGTGTAAATTTGCATTTGACATTCTTAGGTTCACACAAACTGGTTTTTTTTAATAACACCAACATAAAATCCTTTATTACTCAGGCTACCGTCGTTTCGACTCTATTTCTGTATTATTACTTGGCTACATGTGGTAGCTGAGTCCAGGGCCTTTTTTAACTATTAAGCTGGGGGGGCATTTGCCCCCCCAGTCCCCCCTTGTGCCCCCCCACTAATCAATTTTTGCCCCCCCAGGAAAAGTCCCTTTTTCTTAAATTTAATCAACCAATAAGCAAGGAATAAAAATTAAACAAATGGAAAGTAAGTTTTAGCCCTTAATTAACAACTTATAGACTTCCTGAAATTATTATGTTGACCTACGTGGCGCGCGTCCCTTATTTAAAATCCCGCAAACAAGTGTTTTCTGTTTTTTTACCATAATATGATAAACGCAATATTATATGACCGATTATAAGCACAATGTTTTGGTAGCTTATGAAGATGCCTAAAGGCTAAAGTGTTTATATTGGTTCCGTACTACTTCTGAGTTTATATATTAAAGTGTTTCATAATCTTGATGCCCTATGTAATCGTGCATTTTTAGCAAGGGCGTGGTGTGGTGCCTTAATTTCGCAAAAATTCTTATCAGAAATCGCCGTAAAAGCACTTCTGGGCTTTGCAAAATTAAAAATGTTCCAGACCCCCTGCTAGATTACACTACAGTTACCCCTTTCGAACCCTGGATCCGCCACTGATCATGAACTGTAGAAAAAAGATTTTTAAATAAAATGGCAGACAAATATATATATATACATATATAATATATACGAAAAAGCCTGCCTCGGAAACAGTAAACCTATATTTTGGCTACGAAGGTCCCTTTTAGGAAAATGCCCCCCCACGGGAAAATCCTTAAAAAAGGCCCTGGCTGAGTCTAGGTTTCTATATCTATGCATATGACCAGTGCATGTGCCTTCTTTGTTTTCGATCGAGTGGTTTGAACTGAAGTGTTTTTGCCGGCCAGCTACTTGCTTGGAAGTGTTTGAAGTCAGTTATGTGCACTGGGAAGTCTCTTGTTGCATCATACTTCCCTGCGCAGGCTACAGTAGCCCGAGTTAACGCCTAGCGGGTGTCTTGTTGCCATTAAAGACATTGCTACACATTGTTTGTCAGCATTCAATCCAAATCTATAGCATACAGTTTTATTTGCATCAATGATGTCATATAAAGTAGGCCCTGGATTTTCTTCCACATCATTTGACAGTCTTAATAGCAATGGTGGGGGGGGGGGGGGGGGGGGGTAAGCTCACTTCAACCGACTGACGCACGAGCTTGTATAACGACTACATCCTATCGATCGAAGCTTGTCAAAATATTGTCTTTCCGTTGGGTGCCTACTAAAATGACCCTGGTCAGCTGAAATGGTTAATTAGTCCTACGTTAATAACGCACTCTCAATACGAAATGAAAACATGATGACATTTTAATATATGGACCAATGCTTGACCGGTTGAGAAAGAAAGTAATAACGTTATTTAAGGAAGAAAAGCTCTCCATCACCATAGAAACCAACCTACCTGCCGCAGACTTCTTTGGACGTATCACTTGACCTCCCAAATGCAAAATACTATCCCTTCAGAAAACCCAATGACAAGCCATCGTACATGATTAACGTAAACTCCAATCATCCCCCTATTATCATAAAGCAACTACCTAATATGATCAACAGAAGGATTTCCGACCTGTCATGCAATCAAGAAGAATTCGACAAAGCCAAATTTACCTATGATCACCGCCTTGAGAGATTGGCACCACACTACGATATGAAGATAATATCCAATTAAACAGAAACAGAAAGAGAAATATCTTATGGTTCAACCCTCCATACAACCAGCACGTTAAGACCAACATTGGAAAGCATTTCATACAACTGGTAAAGAAACACTTCCCAAGGGACCACAAGTTCCATAAGATCTTTAATGTCAATACTATCAAGTTAAGTTACTGCTGCACCACCAATATGGCCAATATCATCAAGCAACATAATTCAAAAAATTTGAACACCAAACCCGACATCCAAGCAAGATTATGCAAATGCAGAGTCAGAAGTGAATGCCCTATGGATGGAAAGTGCCTCTCTAAGTGCACCGTATATAAAGTGGAAGTAGAGACTAACACCTGTAAACGTAATGTATTTATTATGGAGCGTCGGAAGGTGAATTCAAGACCAGATACAAACAACCACACTAAGTCTTTTAGGTCAAGGAAATATTGCAATGACTCCGAACTGTCAAAACATATATGGAAGCTTAAGGACAACAACGTTGATTTCAGGCAATTGATAAAAGGAGAATAGTGCGAATAGTGCGAATAGTCGACGAATAGTGCGAATAGTCGACGAATAGTGCGAATAGTCGACGAATAGTCGACGAATAGTGAATAGTCGACGAATAGTCGACGAATAGTGCGAATATGGACTGATAAAACTAGGCGGGGGGTTAGGATCTTTGTTGTGTTGGGGTTGGTACTCTACCGTAAATTAACTTGTTATAAAAACTATAAGGAGTACCAACCCCATCACAATAAAGATCCTAACCCCCCGCCTAGTTTTATCAGTCTATATTTGCACTATTCGTCGACTATTCGCACTATTCGTCGACTATTCGCACTATTCGCACTATTCTCCTTTTATCAATTGCCTTGATTTCACCCTCAAATGGAGCATCGCTTCGTACGCATACCCATACAAATGTGGCACAAGGAAGTGTGACCTTTTTCTTTCTGAAAAAGTGGCTATCGTTAGAGCTGACCCAAAACAACTATTGAACAAAAGGACCGAATTAATCTCGAAATGTCGTCATAGAAATAAGTTCCTACTACATAATGCTAATTAAGGAAGTAACCACACCTCCCCTAGGGAATTAATTTTTCAAACGGGGGTCGTTAACTAGGATTTCTTCCCGACATGTTGAAAGTCTGAAAACGCTTTTAACTCTTTCATTACGGGCGCAGTTAAAATGGGTCGTTGATGACCCGCAAAGTCGTCAATCGAAAAACACGGCACACGGTAACGCAAGATTAAAAATTGAAATTCGACAAGCGCCAGGAACATGAAATCCACGCACACGCCAAGTTTTATTTTGATTTCATAAACAACTCTGCGATTGGTGGCCTTTTGAGTTTTCAAGATGCTATGCGGGCGTGCAAGATGGCCTTTTCTGGAAAAATGTAAATTTTTCAACCTGATTTATGATAATTAATGCTAATTTATATTAACATAATGTGTTTTGTTCGGGAAATTTAAAAGAACAAGTAAAAGCCGGTTTATTGGGCTTCCAGAAAATGTATAGCTTTCGCAACAGTTATGCTTATTTCAAGAGATATCAATAGAACAACGTGGTCGTTCAATTTTTGATGTTTTTCAGCCGTAGGGAAAGAGTTAACTTGAATTAATTTAATTTGAATTAATTTAATTTTACAAAAACCCAAGGTTTTTACAGGAATGTAAAAATTCCCATTCCCTTAGCTCTGTGTGAGCTTCATATATATGTAGAGCTCACTGCTCTGGTCTTACCTACACCATAACCGCATGGGTTCGAGGCTGTACTATCGCTGCACTTTGACTTTAATAAGCCAACCACTTATTTTTGCAATTTTGCACAATATCATGACTGACTTGGATTTCAAGGCAGCACTTCCCTTGCGATAGTAACTTCTAGTTTTAATATATAATCTAGTGAGTAAGACAAATTTAAAATCACTTGTAGCCTGATGATTGTTGAATAAACATGAAACTTTAAGTCGCTACCATGATGTTGTGTCTCTCTTGTTCACCTACTTATTTAGCTCCACGTAAGTATTGAGCACTCTTTTACGTTCAAGATTTCTAAAATTATTTATATATATATATATATATATATATATATACATATATATATATATATATATATATATATATATATATATATATATATATATATATATATATATATATATATATATATATATATATATATATATATATATGCGCACGCTCACTGCTTGCAGTTTGAGCGCTCTGGCATGGTTTTTGATGTCCCACATTTTGTGTGCATCAAGGGTGACTGTATATAGCAGTTATCTTCATCCTGCTCATCAGCACTACACTGATGAGGCCCAAAAGGCCGAAACGGAACCGTCTGTAGTTATATATATATATATATATATATATATATATATATATATATATATATATATATATATATATATATATATATATATATATATATATATTCAAATATACGTATATGGAAAAAGTGACTGCCCCAACCGGGAATCGAACCCTGGTCTCTATTAATTTATATATATATATATATATATATATATATATATATATATATATATATATATATATATATATATATATATAATATATATATATATATATATATATATATATTATATATATATTATATCGGCTATCGATAAAACACGAGTGAAATCATAATATTTAATAAAGTTCTATCGTTTCGTTGTTAACACAACATCTTCAGAGAATAATAATTACATAAGTGCAAAAAGCCTAAATATATAGTTACAAAGTTGTCATAAATTATGAATAATTAACAAATAGAGAGGAAACTAAAAATACATATTACACGATGAGACGACACTAGTATACAATGACAAAGAAGGAATTAGCTTACAAAAGAAAAAGTGGTGCGGTGCCAATATTTGCGTTTAAAGGTGGTTTGAGATCGCGAATAAGAAGAGTTTCGCGCAAAAGAAGTTCTGATTCGAAAGTACAACTAGAAATAATCTTAAAATCACTAAAAGAGACAGGGTGACCAGTGTCACGGTGATGAGAGAGGATACTTGTAAGAGGAGGGTAAATTTTATCTTTAAAAGAAAAGAAGTGAAAAAGTCTAACTGAAGGACGAGCGATAAATCTAATCTCAATTTGAGGATAGGCAGATGAGAGAAGTTTTCGGAGTTGGGTTCGGATTTGAACGAAGTGTTGTCCGGTAAACAGTAGAGAGAAATAAACAGTGCGTTTAGGAACTGTGGGTGGTTTAGGTGATTTTGGGAAAACTTTGTCGAGAAAAGCAGTAACACAGTTGTCGAGAAATTTCTCTGGATAACCATTATTAATAAGGATGCGTTTTAGTTTTTCCAGTTCAACATTAAATATAGCATACGCGTAGAACAAATGTTGAAGCAACGGTTAAGTAAGGAAAAGATTAGACCTCTTTTGTAAGAAAACGGAATAAAAGAATCAAAAGACCAGTAAAAGTAGGTTTACGGTAAACATTTGTGGAAAAGCAACAACCGGAACGATTGACGCTTATGTCTAGGAAAGACAAGGTTTGTTTACCTCCAATTCATGAGTAAATTTTATTTTTGCATGCTTAGAGTTAAAGTAATTAAGAAATGGAAGACTGAACGTGATCGGAAGAACGAAATAGTGTTAACAACACTGAGAAAAGATCAAGATGTGTTAACAACACTGAGAAAAGATAAACGAAGTGCTAACAACACTGAGAAAAGATCAAGATATCATCATTGTTAAACCCGACAAAGGAAATGGCATAGTTATCCTGAAATCCGATTACCACCAAAAGATGAATAATATCCTTACAGATGAAAGTAAATTTCAAAAACTTGACGAAGATCCCGTGAAATTACTTTCCCTAAAGCGCGAAAATATTGTCAAAAAATTCCTCAAGGAACTTAATAAGAATGGTGTGATTTCTGATGGTCGTTATCGAGATATCACTCCCGTAGGTTCACGACCAGGTATTTTGTATGGTCTTCCGAAGATTCATAAACTAAACGTCCCGCTTAGACCTATTTTATCTTCTGTTCGCTCTCATTCTTTTAATGTTGCTAAGTTTCTAGTCTCACTACTTCGTCCATTTTCTAATAGTATTTACTCTGTTTATATTTCAACACGCGGATAACGTGTTTATGGCTAGCTTTGACGTAACCTCTCTTTTCTCTAACATTCCATTAGATGAAACCATCGACATCATTATTCAAAAGGTTTTCGTTGGCTCTACTAAATTTCACGGCTTTTCTACTGTCGAATTTCGTAAACTTTTAGATTTAACAGTGAAAAATTGTCATTTCTTGTTCAACGGCGAAGTATATCAACAGGTAGATGGCGTTGCCATGGGTTCTCCCCTGGGACCTCTCTTTGCCAATATATTTCTCGCCTATTATGAACGCACTTGGATAGATGAACGTCCACCTGAGTTCAAACCTTTGTTTTATCGTCGTTATGTTGACGACTGTTTTATCTTATTTCGTTCTTCCGATCACGTTCTTCCATTTCTTAATTACTTTAACTCTAAGCATGCAAAAATAAAATTTACTCATGAATTGGAGGTAAACAAATCCTTGTCTTTCCTAGACATAAGCGCGGTCAATCGTTCCGGTGGTTGCTTTTCCACAAATGTTTACCGTAAACCTACTTTTACTGGTCTTTTGATTCTTTTATTCCGTTTTCTTACAAAAGAGGTCTAATCTTTTCGTTACTTAACCGTTGCTTCAACATTTGTTCTACGTATGCTATATTTAATGTTGAACTGGAAAAACTAAAACGCATCCTTATAATAATGGTTATCCAGAGAAATTTCTCGACAGCTGTGTTACTGCTTTTCTCGACAAAGTTTTCTCAAAATCACCTAAACCACCCACAGTTCCTAAACGCACTGTTTATTTCTCTCTACCGTTTACCGAACAACGTTTCGTTCAAATCCGAACCCAACTCCGAAAACTTCTCTCATCTGCCTATCCTCAAATTGGAATTTAGGAAAAAATGGCACCGGTGTCCCAGGAAATTCGTCCCGCCGTAATATCGCCCCCCTGGGGGCGATATTCCTGGGCCAAATCCGCCCTCCCCTTTAGGAATTTCGCCCTCCTCTTTAGTAACAACACGTGTCTTCTGTCATTCAAAATAAAACTATTTCCACTTGTCAGCAGCGAAAACGGCAATGTCGAAGCAAGCCAATTGTCAGTTGTGACTCAGCGATTGGAAAACATCTTTCTCCTAATGTGCATGGATTTTGTTTTTAGTGTGTTGTTAAATATAGCGTCACTTCATTAATGGGGATGACGTTATTCAATGTTTTGTTGATAAATTGTCCGCTGAAGTGTATTATCCTTCTTTTTTATTTTAATGTTTTTCTCCACTTTGTTCTTAACTCTGACTCTGCTAAGTTTTGAACACTTCTTTTAAGAACTATCCAACATTGCTATTCACCTCCATGAATGCATTTTCCAAAGCAATATTTAATTTTGTCACCACGACAAAATCGTTATTTTAAGAACTCTTTTCTGGTAATAATATAAACAGAGGGGAGGGTAGCTACCTCATGAATAGCAAGCACAGCCCAGAGAATTAAAAAGCGATTGTAAGATAAAGTTAAAACATCACACACAATAGGAAGCAAAGGTCCGATCCAGTCCTATTTTAGAGATCTGTGGAAGAGTCCAATGTTCCGCAACTGACCCTATTCAAATTCTAGACCCTTTTGTTCATATTGTTGTTTTGCATGTGTGAGTCATCGTTCATTGTTAAAAAGTGATCACCGCGAAGCCATTGTTAACGATTGCTATTGTCGAAATTTGAGGCACTTTATCTGATAATTTCTATTTTTATTCATTTATTTCTAAACAAGTCCAATAGCTATAAAAACACTAAACTAGTACTCTGAACCCGTGTCTGAACTGGTCAACTAATATAGTTAAGTATATATTTTTGTAAAATATAAAATTTAATAAACAATGTTCTTGAGAAGTTTTGATTTTAAAACGAAATGAGGGGGGCAAATTTCCTAGAGGGAGGCGAATATCGTAGGAAATTCGCCCCTAGGGAGGGCAAATTTCCTAGGAATTTCGCCCCCCACGACGAGGAGGAGGGGGGCGAATTTCCTGGGGGGGGGCGAATTTCCTGTGACACCGGTAAAAATGTCAACGGAAATAATGGCACCGGAAAAAATGGCACACGGAAAAAATGGCACCAATTTATAATAAATTTATAAGAGTCCTTTGTCAAAAAACAGACATTCAAATGACACAGCTTCTGCATCTGTCATGACAAGTCACAAGTGAACGTTTTAACGAACACTTTCAATGTAGTGTTCGCTTGACACATCTCCAACGGATTTGATTGGTTTAGTAATATACTTTGTATACATGAAGCCCCCAAAGCAAAGCTTCATTCCGCCCTTATTACTGCCAATTACTTCCATTTCGGCACACCGTGTGTTTCAAGAATGAAGCCAGAATAACAATCATATGAAACTTTCATCGTATTTATGTAGTATTTCATTGGTTGTTTTCAAAGCGTGATCAGTGCAACGGAAATGATAATTAATTGTATGACTCAACTAATTGAGATGCTAAATCTATAGAAATTCAGAATTGAAAGGTATGCTTAACTCATTTAATGGCTATGTTTTTCTCCGAAAATGTGTAGTTCGAAAATTACAGTTTGAGTTTCATGGCTATAGTGCCATTTTTTGGCCCTTTCTCGATATATGAGCAACCGAAATTTAAAATTATTATAACATCAACCCAAGTCAGTTTTAGGGTTAGGATTAGGGTTAGGGTTAGGATTAGGGTTAGGATTAGGGTTAGGATTAGGGTTAGGATTGGCGATTGTTTGAATTTCGGTTTGTTCATATATCGAGAAAGCGCCCATTTTTTCCGTGTCAGTAGTCATTATTCCGGTGCCATTTTTATCGGTGCCATTTTTTCCGGTGCCATTTTTACCGGTGCCATTTTTTGCGGTGCCATTTTTTCCGATCAGCCAATATTTGCGTTTAAAGGTGGTTTGAGATCGCGAATAAGAAGAGTTTCGCGCAAAAGAAGTTCTGATTCGAAAGTACAACTAGAAATAATCTTAAAATCACTAAAAGAGACAGGGTGACCAGTGTCACGGTGATGAGAGAGGATACTTGTAAGAGGAGGGTTACTATACTTCTTCCCAGTAAGAGGTGAGATTCCCATGTGGTTAGACACACGTGTATGTAGATGTCGGATTGTTTCTCCGATGTAAGAAGCTCTGCAGCTTCCGCACGTAAAATTATATACAACATGTGATCTAAGACGTAAGGGAATTTTATCTTTAAAAGAAAAGAAGTGAAAAAGTCTAACTGAAGGACGAGCGATAGATCTAATGTCAATTTGAGGGCTTCTTTTTCATTGTATACTAGTGTCGTCTCATCCTGTAATATGTATTTTTAGTTTCCTCTCTATTTGTTAATTATTCATAATTTATGACAACTTTGTAACTATATATTTAGGCTTTTTGCACTTATGTAATTATTATTCTCTGAAGATGTTGTGTTAACAACGAAACTTTAGAACTTTATTAAATATTATGATTTCACTCGTGTTTTACTCAATATAATGGTTTTTGTCAAAATATTATTTGATATTTATCCTAAGATATATATATATATATATATATATATATATATATATATATATATATATATATATATATATATATATATATATATATATATATATATATATATATATATATATATATATATATATATTTATATATATATATATATATATATATATATATACATATATATATATATATATATATATATATATAATATATATATATATATATATATATATATATATATATATATATATATATATATATATATATATATATATATATATATCGCTCTATGACCCGCTTTAGGTCATATTGACATGGTTTTTGATGTCCCACATTTTGTGTGCATACACTTTTGGGTGACTGTAAATAGCAGTCATCTTCATCCTGCTCATCAGCACTACACTGATGAGGCCCAAAAGGCCGAAACGGTACCGTCTGTAGTTATATATATATTATATATATATATATATATATATAGGTAATATTTGGCATTTCACTCGATCAAACTACATGTTGAAAGGATTTATCAATTTCGAGTGTTGATATATATATATATATATATATATATATATATATATATATATATATATATATATATATATATATATATATATATATATATATATATATATATATATATATATATATATATATATATATATATATATATATATATATATATATATATATAATATATATTTTTCGCAACTGGTCCCGGTTAGGTCTTAAAATGTATATATTTCCACACTCGAAATTTTCCTTCACCATAAATCCTTAGTACCTGTTGTTCAATCGAGTGAAATGCCCAATATTACCTATAATATACCAGAATCTTATCCCGGCATTACCACCGTTATATACAGGACTCGTGACTAGGCTCTCGGCAACGGCTTCCGTAGCTCAGTGGTCAGAGCACTGTACTAGCATC